>NDXB01017189.1:279820-332710 GCA_002631895.1 Agapornis roseicollis
CCCCCCCCAAGCAGTTGCAATATCCCTTGTGCTGAATTCTTATTCAACTTCAAACTGACAAACTGTTTTTAATCTTTTCCTTCCATCCAGCTTGGAGATTGGGAAGCAAAAATCAATACAGGCTGGCAGGTGATCAAGTTGCTTGACAGTGGCGCTGAGGAGAGAAACAGAGAAAAGAAGAGAGGGAGCAGAGGGGGGACAAGGACAGGCAGGAGGATGGGGGTAACCAAGCACCCTGTATTAGAGACCTTGAGTGGGAAGACCAAGAACCCTGTACTAGAGACCCTGAGTGGGAAGGTTGCACTTGTCCCCATCACCACTGGAGTTGCTTGATATGACAGCTGGCATGATGGTGTTGGTGCCCATATACAGGTGGGGTGGAAGAAGAGGGCACTGCAATCACATCCTGCTCCCACTCCTCTGCTCCAAAGCACTGGCTGTCCAGCGTCCCATGCACCAGTGGGGCCTGGTGTAGCACTTGTCTGGCTCCCAGCCAAAATCCCCATCAGAGACCTCCCTTATATCACTTCCCCCATTGGATCTGCTGCAGCCTGGTGGCAATGGCAGCTCAAGGAAGCCTCTTGGCATCTTTAAATGTGGAACCTGAGATGCCTTGGTTATCAGGAGAGCAGCACTTTTTTTCCAAGCCTGCTTTTGGCAGGGAGGGTGTTCTTGAGGCTGAGAGGAGCAATCACAGCAGAAAGCCTATTTCTCAAAAAAATCAGCCAAACTGTCACTCCTGTAGCCTCTGCTCCTGCCATGCCCCAGCCCCGTCCCCACCACCCTCCTCCATCCACTGCCCAGGGGACACCCCAGAGGCCAGAGTTCCCAAGCAAGGAGCTGCTCCTGGGCTGCTCAAAAGATGCACAGGGAGACACCACTTGAAGGAAGAGTGGCAGCACCCCAGGAGGGACCCAGCAGCCCCTCAAGTTGGCAGCACCAGCACTGGGTTAAGGACAAAACCCCATGGAACCACCCAAAAGGAGCAAAGGCTCTTCAGCCCTAGGGGACAAGTAGGACCAATCTGGTCTCTTCTACCCACACATCTCCACCTCAGATACCTCCTGGCATTTCTGTAAGCCACAGGCTCTGCTCCCAGAGCCGCCAGAACCCCCAAGAGCTGAGCTGACATTTGAAAACGATCAGTTTAGGAACTTCCCCCCACCGCTTTCCTTCGCATCCCCCTTCCTATTGTTACTGTTCCTCCGAGCTTTCATCGTCTAACTCAGTAAATCTCCGGGAAATACGGCTGTGTTTCTGTTGTCACTTCTGATCAGAGGGATGCCAGCGGGGTGGGGGAAGTGGGGAGGGGGAAAGGAGGGGGAAGGGAAAGGGAAAAAAAGACTGCCTGGGGCCCCACACAGAGCCGGCATGCAAATGAGTGCCAGCTCCATAAAAATAGCCCCAGCAGTCACATTTTATTACAACCAAATTATTGAACCTGGGTTAGTGGGAACTGGCACTGGGGAAGGCAAGAGAGGGAACGGGAGGGGGAGAGGGAAAGGGTCAGGCGTCATTTATTCTAAAGATTGAACCTTGGGAGCACCAAGGGGTATATCCCCTCTCCAATACGTTTGAGTGTCTGAGACCGGATGTGCCACAGCCCCTCTCAGCTCCAGCGTGCTCTTCCACCCTGTGAAGCACCAGCAAAACACATCCAGGGGTTTTCAGCCCTGCTGGACTTCACACACCCCCTTCAGACCCGTGCCAGTTTGCGGCAGGGGCACCCACTACAGGTGCTGGCATTGTCCCCGGAGGAGCTCGCACGAGGGAGCCCACTGCCTCCCTCCCCATCTTGGGCTGGGAAGCAAGGCAGGGACAAGACACTGAGCCTGCCCCCCAGGTTCTGCAGCACCTTTCAGCCACTGCCAGTGCTCACGGGGCATCTTACAAGACACCGTGGGTTGAAGAGAGCGGGTGCGTGAGCACCTCCAGTGCCTCCCTTCCTGGTGACAGGGGGGTGGCAAGGGGACGTTGCAGACCCTGGCACAGAGAGGAGGTGGAGCAGGAGCTGCTCACACACGCACCCCAAGGGCAGCAGCAGTGGCAGACACTCATTACTGCTTTCCCCTGGGGTCTGGTCACCTCCTTGCGTGTCCTCCTGACCCAAAAGCACTTGCTTAGTCAGCGTTTCCCAAGCAGGGACAAGGCACACAGGGACTGGCTTTGTCACCCTTCACAGCCACACTTCCTGGTACACAAATGACAGCAATGAGATGTGATGAAACAGGCCCAGTTTTTCCTCTGAGGGAGCTCCTCACAGGAGGCCTGAGCAGGAAAAAAAGATGCTGGGGACAAGTTAAGGACTTTGGAAAAAGCTCTCTTCACCTGCATGCACTGGAATCCCAGATGCTTTCAAACCAGAGCAACCCAAAACACTGCTTTTCCAGCACCGCACCCCTGCCTCAGCAGACCTGTCCAACGGTGGTATTTTTGGTTGTATTTCTTGCAAGAACAGTCCCGAGCTCCCAGAGCCGAGGCCACGCTGGGAGAGGCAATGCCCTCCTCAGGACAGACATATTCTTGCACTGTTTTCGTGAGCCAGGTGGCTGCTTCAGGCTGGCAGCGCGGCACGGCAAAGCTTGGCAGGGACACAGCACTCACTAACTGCATTGCCACCGAGTGCTCCAGAGGAAACTGGGTCAAGAGTTTCTAAAGACAGCAGCTTGATGCTTGCCTCTCCATCACAGCAAACAGCATCCCAGCAGAGCAGGAGGTGCGCAGGGACAGTGGGACTCTACCCTCAGCAGAGCCAGACATGATAGAGCAGAGAGAGGATGTGATATCCTCCTGTCTCTTCCACAGCGATAGGTGCTTCAAGGATGGCTGGTGCTTCTGGGACAGCCAGTACCTATCTACCAATTTCCACCAACATACAAACCTCTGAAAAAGCAGATGGAGTCACTATACAGGTATCAGCCGGAGGTTTTGCTGTCCTAAGCACATTATGAAACCCAGCAAAGTCCTACATGACTGCGCACCACCCTAGGCAGGATGATGGTGTAAACATGTTCTGAGGTGCTTACCATGACAAGCCACAGAGACCCTCAGAGGTCAACTTAGGATGTGCTGAATTATAGGATCCTGAGAAAGGCTTCTCACACAGCCCCACTCAGCCCCTAAGTCACCCCATGTCCCATGGCTGCAGGGCTATTTAGGCAGCTGCCACCTTCCCAGCTCCCCTGAGCATTCCCTTTGCTGTGCAAGCAGTGTGGGTTTGGCACAGCCTGTCACAAGACAGCAACTCCTTACACGCCCCAGCATGGACCACAAACTGTTCCCTGCATCACTGCCTTGCTGTTCTCACAGCAGGATCTGGCCCGTTGGCCCCCAGATGGGCTGCATGAGCAGGAGGGATGGACACATCCCCTCCTGCACAGCCTTGCAGTGCCACCCACCCCATTCCTTTAGGGTTATAGCTGTGTGATGGTTCAGGGCATGGCTATGTGGTATAGAAAATGATATGCTGTCCTGGGAACACCTCTGCAGTTTCTTGGTCTTCTCTCTCATTTACACACACACACTCTCCCAGGCCCTCACCCCATATTTTGGCAGGTGTCTAAATTTTCACAAGACAGACATTGCCATCACCAAGTCGCTGTCTGGAATGCCAAGATCTTCATTCCTGAGTGCATGTGTTTGTGGGAAAACATTGATTTTAGAAAAGTTCCTTTACTGCAAAGCTCAAAGCCCTTCAGATGAATTAAAGACAGGAGAGCAGAGCTCCACCCTAGGCCTTACAGTTCAGAAGCTGGGTTTGGAGCTAATTTGGGTAAGGCCTGACTCACTCTTCTGAAGTGCCCAGGACTCATCTTCTTGCTGATGCTGCAGGAGCAGAAGAGATGCCAGCCAGCTCCTGTTATCACCTCTGTGGGACTAGCTTGTGATTAAAGGCATCTAAGTTGCAAAGCACGGAGGGAACAACATATGGACAGGAGCAAGGGACTGCTTTTCCAGCCTCTCTTTTTTAGGCTGTAACCGTATTTGCAAGAGGATCCCAGAGCCGCAGTGCAGTTCTTATTCAGTGCTATTAAACTTCATTAACTGATGTATCGTTTCATGTTGACTCAACAACTCTTAAGCCTTCTTCTGAGGGACTTCCTCAAACATTCTGTATATTGCCAGTAACTGCCTTCCACCAGGAGCAAATGGGTCCAGCCCCCACATGGTCCCACTCCTTCACCCCAGGATGGAGCAGCAAAGCAGGTGATCATGCTGCCCAAGAGCTCCTGTATTTATTATCCTCCTGCAAACCGGGGAAGGCAACCAGAGAGGCAGGTACTGCAAAGAAAGTCACTCTCCTGACTCTGCTCCCAGTGCAGAGAAAACCTCCCCAGCAAGTTCTCGATCCCCAGTGGAGGAAAAACTCAAAAAAAAATTTATCTCCCAGTGATCAAAGCAATTTCTTGCCACAGAATTGACAGCTCCGCTTCCAGCTGAATGCTTTCAAGGTTCGCATTGTCTTACATAAACTATGATCCAAAATGATCTCAATCCAAAACAAGCTCTCAAAATTAAACTTTTGGACCTAAACCGAAACGGGTCATTTTGGCAGCGTATGATTCTGATTTTTAGTGGTTTCCCCATCACTCCCTGCACCAAATTCAAATATAGTGAGACCGACCTCCTTTCAGAGAGTTCTTTGATGCTGTGGCGTACACAGATGGAATATATTTCTGCATATTCCAAGACACTCTGGGATAGCTTTGCTCATGTAATTATTCAGATAAGCTAACCTGAAAGCAAGAGTGTGCACTGCTCGTTTGCCAAATTTGAATGACTTTGCTTTCAAAGCATTCCTAGGCTCTTCCCTCATTGCAGGTGACAGCTGCCAGGCTGTGGTCCCCAAACTGTTCCTGTGTGGGTAGTGGGAGCCCCAGGGAAGGTGAGGAACAAGGGGTAGCTCATAACCCAGTGCTTGCCCCACCAGCCTCAGCCCTTCTAAAGTGGGGAGGGCTGCTGAGGATGAGATACAGCACTGGTGAGAGGACTGGATGTCCCAGTGGAGAAGCTTGCATTGGTGGCAAGTCAGTGCTATGGGCTTGGCACAAGTGGGTGAGGCAGATGAGATGCATGAAGGAGATCCCCTCCCTGACTACAAACCTGGCCATCCATACAGCCTGAAAAGCAGCAACTGCCTGTGGGACACCTTGCACCTCTGCTGCAAACCAGCACTCACTCCCCTCCCCATCCTTTAGAGCCAAGTGCAATTTAGGAGCAATTCTGAAATGACTCTGAGGTCATGAGAGGATGGCTTTACTTTTAACAGCAAGGCATGGCCAGAGCAGCATCAGGCAGGATAATAGCAGGGCTGCATGACTGGCAGGTGGGCCACCACGCCATCCATTTACCACTTGCCTCAGCCAAGCACAGGGTGTAATTATCTCAGGTCACCGTATCACCATAAAGTGCCTTTCTGCTGAAATTATAACGTGTCGCCTTTAATTACGCTAATTGTTAATAGGGATTCTAATTTTGGGTTCATTTTTCACTGTTAAAAAATAATAGGGAAGGCAGCCCAGGCTTTTCTGTCTTCCCTGGGATTTCTCCCGCCAGCACTAATTGAAATGTCCCCCTGATCCATGCTGCTCTGCACTGACAGTGGTTTTGCCCCTTGTCATAAAATCAATGGTCTTCCCCTGCCCACCCTGTGCTGGCTTCTCTCCGGCTGCTTGGGCTCCTTTTCCTGCTCACCGGCTCCCTCAGATCATCAGGGTTAAATGATCTTTTCATACCGCCTGGCCAGACTGTCAGGAGGCATTGAGTGACTTTTGAAAATGAACCATGTTAAGTGGACTTGATGGGGGTTACAACCGCCATTATTGCTATCACCACCATGATAAAATGGAGCTGTAATGACGGGGGAAGGTACTTATCACTGTCTTTTGTAGATCACTTAAGATGGTTTGGGTCTGAAGCTTCTTGCCGGAGATAAATGGAATGTACTGAAGACAAATGGCACTGGGACAGAGCCTCCTGCCACATTTGGGACACATGACAGGAGTGACATGGATGCAGTGGCCATGTAAAATGATGAAACATCCAAACCCCACATTGCCTTTTCCTTCAGGAGCCAGAGGAGTTGCCCAAAACCACATGGGTGACAAGATTGGTCCAGGCAGCTGCCAGCGCTAGATGCAGAGAACCAGGACGAGAAAGAAATGGAAAATCAGCTCCTTGCCTCCCAACCTGCCTGTGGGAATCAACAGCAATGCTACCCAAAAGCTGGTCTGGCAAACCAGGAGGTACCCTTTCTGCTTCTCTGAAGTCTTCCCCAGAGAGCCTCTGCTTCCCCAGTCCCTCACCAAGCTGTAATAAGATACTAAGGAGCCCCTTCCCTTCTCTTCACCAGGTTTTTCCCCATCCACCCTGTCCCAGGCTGGACCATGAGCAACATCAGCACCCGGGGTCATCACCCAGCCCTGCCGGCACCCTCCATCCTTTTTTTTGTCCTGTCCCCAAAACAGGTGATTTCAGCTTCAGCAGAAGAAGCCCAACAAAGCACATGCCTGCCTGCTTCAGCAATCAGCTGATCTGCAGCAGAGGAATCCCAGAAAAGATATTTGTGCAACACAAAGTGAGATGTGAGCTCTTGCTAAAGGATTTCTCATGTGGCATTGCTAGAGATAGACACAACAGGAGAAAACCCACTTTGTGTATTTACTGCTGTCAGTCCTATTGCACACCAGACAAAGCCAAACCTGACCTGCCCCAAAACTCTTGTAAGAGCTGCAGCCTGCCTAGAATGGGCAGAACAAGCTCCCCCCTACGCTGCCTGCAGGGGAAAGACCAGCAGGAGCCAAGCACACCACAGGGTACCAGAAAACTCAAAGAGGGCCACAAAGCACCAGCAAAAGCAGTGCAAAGCAGCTCCCATCAGCCCAGCCTGGCTCAGTCAGGGCAATGCCAGCAAGGCAAACTCACACCCCACTCACCAAAGAAACCCAAACAATACCAAACTCTTTGAGCAGGGAATCCCACCATTTAAATCAGGAAAGGAGAATATCACATGCTTAGAAGACACTGGGTGAGTAAACAAGCAGCACCCCATGGCAATGCCATCCTCCTCTCCCACCCTCCCGATCCCTGCAATGCTTACTCACAGTTTGTGACCCACAAGCAGGAGAGTCATTCCATGGAGCCTGATGACTCTGCTCCCCCAGATTTCCAGTGCTGCACAGAGAAAGTTCCCAGGACACCGAGCACCCTCAGGGCACCCCTCTGTGCCCCAGGGAAAAGAAGAAATAGAAAAAAAAAGAGGGAACCACTGAGCACTCCTTATATCCCATCTCCTTCCTTCCTTCCTTCCTTCCTTCCTTCCTTCCTTCCTTCCTTCCTTCCTCTCTTCCTCTCTTCCTCTCTTCCTCTCTTCCTCTCAGCCACACCAAGCTGAGTGGTATTGTATCATTATCACTTGGTTGAGGTACAGGTGATTCCCTTTCCTCCCTGGCCACCTGGCAACCCAGGTTGCTTTCTCCCTGCCCTGAAAGCATGGGAGAAGACACCACCAAGACCAAGCTACCCAAAAGCACCACCTCCAGCGAAAACCCTGATTGCAAGGGAAAGGAGAGGAGGGTGGGAGAGGCAGGGATGTGGAGCAAGATGGCAACTCCAACATGGGTGGGCAGGGGAGGTGCCTCCAGGCCATCTTCCTTCCCCACTACCATCAGCATCTTGTGAACTTGAAGGTTTCCTCTGCAAAGAGGCAAGCCATAAAAAGGAGCCCATCTGCAAATTGGCTGAGCCCCCAGGAGGATCTTTCAGGCAGGGAGAGGATAGGGAAGGGTTGAGGAAGGAAAAATAAAAGGAATAATCTGTCTGGGAAAGTGGGGAAGGGGAAAGAGGTGAAGCAAAAGACATTTTCTGGGAGCTGCAAGAATGCCATCAACTCAAGTCTCATCACGCTGGACGTGTCAGCTCTGGTTGGGCGCGAGGCTGAGACGCCAGTCCCGGGGTGCCCAGTTTCTCCAGCCGCCCGCTGGCCCCCCTTTCCTTGTCATGGTGATGGTAACGCCGCTGGCAATATTGACAGCCAGAAGGATTGCTCATTTCCCACAGCCCCACAAGGTAAATTAAAAAAAGGAAAAGTCAAAGCTATCTCTGGCTGCTCGCACTCAGGGAGTCCCAACTCAATACATCTTGGTTACTCAGAAAAGATGCTTATTAATAAGCTAGAAAGGCAAAGTTAGTTCTGCAGGAGGTGGGGTCACCAGTTAGAGGACTGCTTGGGTGCCTGGACCAAAACATGGGCTCCAGCCTCAGCTGCATCTGCAAACTCTTGACCATGTGGGTATTTTGTCTTGCCACATGTAAAGCTACAGAGATGAAACAGTATTGCTTTCGTCCAGTTCTGTGATACCAATTGCCTGAACACCACCTTCCAAGCTTGTATAAATATGGCAAATATTTAGCTTTAACTGAAAACCAGGCACCAAAAAGGCTGCAGTCAGAAACCAGGAAATTTTAGTCTGTGAAATTTTATCCTCCGCAAAACTCTGTTTCCAGACTGACTTCAAGGCAGCAAAGCCTGCACAAGTCATACTGGTGGCCATGTGCCTTTTATTCAAGCAAGGATTTCCTGCTGTTTTCTAACCTCAAGGCAAAAGAGAAAACATTCATCCTTTCACCAGCTTTATTTCCATTCCAGATGAGGAGCTGATCCTCATTTTTTTTTTTTTTTGGTGTCACAACACAATCCCTGAAGTGTTGCCTCCAAACAGCACTGGTGGGAATCGTCTTGCCCAGGCACAGCCAGATGCCACCTCACCAGGGCCCTGCAGGAGAAGCCCATCTGGAAACTGTGGCTGCAAATACTGGATCATTCAGTGTGAGGAGTGTGGAGCAGGAACAGCGCAGCATGCCAGCTCTAGGGAATTTTGCTCTGAGGCATGGACCAAATACATGGTTTGGCAAACAAAAAAAGCTGTGAAGGCAGAGGAGGGCTTTTGTCTTTGAACATGAGTTTGGATGTCCCACACTGGTTGTCCAACTATCTTGGCGTGATGAGCTTGTTGAAAATTTTTGCTACAAGGATTGTTGTTTGCATTAAAACAAAGCAGGGTTTCCCAAATATTGACATGGGATCCCCATTCCATCAAGACCCAACTAGAAAATGTTCCCAAGCCCCCAACCCCAGCCACCCCAACATGGGATGTTTAGCTGTAGAAACACTCTGCTTTCCCCTGACTTTCACTCTGCAAAATACCAGAGGAAGAAAAGCCCTCAAAAAGCCAAACTAGATCTCAAGGTTTGCCTCCCACTAGTGAACTGCTTGGAGTTGAATAGAAAACAGGGTGAAGAAAACTATAGGGTTGTGCACAAGAAAGGAGGAACCACACAGTCACCACAAGCTGCAAACAGGCCCCTAGAGAGCTGCTAGGACCCACACGTCCCCTTTGCAGATGAGATTATGCAGGTGTCACTAGGCAGAAGGTGAACCATAAGCATGCAGCCCAATGCACAAACCATTCTGTACCTCCAGAAACCATTTTTATGACAGAAACAGTTGTTCCAAAAGATTTAAATCCCACACTAGTGAGCAGCAGCCCTTGAAGACCTGGAAGAGCTGGTGCGTGTTGTCCCACCGGGGTTGGACCACCACATTATGGTCTCACTGGACCTCTGCTGGATGGTCTTTCACTAAAGTCATGACCTTTATGCAGCATAGAGCAGCCAGCAGCAACAGCATCTCCATCTCTCCCGGATCACAGAAGCCAACTTCCACAATGATCTTCAGCAAGTGACTTGCACAGCTCTCACAGTATCATGCCCTGGCGCACCCCCCAGACATCTTCCTTCCAGAATTTTGCTTATTTTCCCTCGGCTGCTCAGAACTCTGCTGCAGAGCAAAAAGCATTCAAACCGCTGAGGCTGTGATTTTCATGACACCACTGCTTGGCTCATTTCTCTGCTGTCCTCTTAGTTTTATGAAGGTTAAAGGCATCCTTCCTCAGTGACTGTCAGACTGTTATCTGGGCTGGAACCAGCTACATGAGTTCCACAAGGAATATTTTATGCAGATTCTCTGCTGCACCTCGGATAGCTCATCAGTATCCAACCTGCTCCCGGTGTCTTGTGGCTTCATTTCCTCTAAGCCCACCTTTTGCATCCTCAGCCCTTTTTCAGGTATAAAAATGAGAATTTCCACATGCATAATATGTAAGGGCTTTTTTGTTTGGGCTGATGCAATGCAGGGAGCAAAGGTTGCTCTGTGCTGCTCTCAAGAGTGAATTTAGGAGGGATTGGGGTGAGCTGGAATGGAGGTAGGTTTTTTTCCTCTGGAAGACAAGAAGATCAGGAGATCCCTACTACTCTGCATCAGAATTTTTCTCTCAGCCATCTCCTCCTGGAAACCATGACAGGACAGAGGAGTCCCTGTCCCTTCTCTGCCTTCCTCTTGTGAGCTGTGAAGAGAGAAGACAGGCAGCACTGGGCACTCAAGCTGGTCTCCCTGGGTGCTCAAGCTGGTCTCCCTACCTCCTTCTCCTTTCAGAGGGATGCATGAAGAAAGGGAGAAGGAGAGTTCTGCTTGCTCAGATGGCTGCAAATCTGAGACTGATTTTCACACTCATGCGCTTGGCAAGGCACATGACAGCCCGTTGCCATCCCAGCTCGCTACATGCTTTTTGGGTAGAGAATTGCCCAGAATGGGAGCTCATCCCCAGCTCAGCAGCTTGAGCACCAGCCTGGCCGGGTGAGCCCAGGCTGGAGGAGTTGGAGGGCATGCACCCACTAGCATCCTCAGAAGCCCACCTGGCCTCTCTTGAGTACAGGGGCAGAGCGTACCGCTCAGAAGACTTTCCACTAAATGCTGATTATAAATGTCATGATTTCAGAGGGAGAAAGAAAACAGCTGGATTTGTCAGACAGCAGCAGCGGCAGCTAGAAAAATACCATCTTTTAATGTGTGAGCTGAGTACAGAGAGTACAAGAATAAACAGGAGACCCTGTGGTAACATTTTTACAAGTCCCCTGGCTGACTGTTAGAGCCCTTTAACTAGAACATGACTGAACGTCTCAGTTTTGGGATCTCAGCAGCACGCCCAGCTCCGCCGGGAATCACAAGGCTTCAACAACAGATGGATCCAAGCAATGAAGCTCCTGTCTGGATGGAAAGTCAGGGGGACTTGCTTTTAGACCCATCCCCACATCTAGTTTTAAGCTGCACTGGCATGAGAGGCTGTGCTTCTTTGGCCATGCTTCCCCACAACCATAAATCCAATTTTATGGCACCCAGTCCAAGCCTGAAAACAATGCAAAGCGCTGAACAGATATAAACTCTTTCTGCTGCTTCACAAGATCTCCAAAGGGGCCAGGAAGACTTTCTGCTGAATCAGGTATTGTTTTGTGCTCCTGCTGCTGGCAGGGAGCCAGATGTACACCATATTGTACGAGCTGGGTAATTTGGCAAAAATGTGATCATGTGCTCACCCCTGATTCAGACCCAATTCCTCCCATGGGGTGACCGGGTAATGTGCAGGTCTGGTATTAATTAACAGGAAACCACAGCCCTAGGCAGCGATCTGTCATCCTCTTTTGGATGCAGGTTGTGCCTGCTAACGGCTTTCCCACCCCAGCCTCCCCTGGCCTGTCCCCCTCTCTTCTGGCAGGTATCACCACTGGTCTGGGTAATCCTCCTGCTCTCTTGAGTTGGACTGAAGAACCAGCAAACCCAGCGCCTTGTCTCTGAGAGCCACTAAATCTGCACTCCTGCTCCTGGCCATCGCTGCACTCCTCAGTGCTGGGTAGGAGGAATTTGCTCTTTTGGCTGGGAGCAAGTTTGGGAGCTGCAGCAACACTGAGCTCTCACCCAGATTCCTGTCCATGGCACAGCATCTCCACTCAAGCTAAAGCTCATACTACACTGCTGGCGGCTCTGACAGCAGAGCCCAGGCAGCGCCAAATGCTTTGAAAAAGAAATAATCTCCCAGGCTTCAGTGGGAAAGGCGGCACTGGTACCCAGCGTGCCAGAGATTAAGCAATTTACTGAGTCAATTGTCTTTTTTCCAAGGACAAACATGTATGATAGAAGATCTCCAGATCTGCTGGCACACTGTGAGCTCTGGGCCATCAGCCCTTTCACTGTCTCAATTCATCTGTCAATAAACCACCAAGCCCATTAAGACTGGACTAATGGAAAGGGATGTTTGTGGTCCACCCAGCAAGGATCGAATGCCATGCTGGCACAAATGATGGTTACTCAAGATTTCTCAGTAGATGTGCTGAAATTTCTGACTGTGACTCAAGCTGCCCTCCTAAGCAAAGCAGGAGGGATAATAAACAGCAGGGACATTATTTGGAACAATAAAGCCCTTGCAAGAGGTGATACGACCAGGATAGGATCTCACTGCTTCATAGAATATCTGGGTAGGAAAATAATGTGGTGCTGAAACAATGAGCAAATTCCCTCCAACACATGGGACACGAGGTGTCTGCTTGGTGGAGGTCAACCAATCATGTTCAGCTTTGTCTCCGGTGCTTAACAGCATGTTTAGACTTAGCCTTGGACACTACTGGGGCAGTCAAGCTCCGCTCACCAAGTTTGCCCTGGGTGTGTCCCAGTGCTGGTAGCATGGGGAATGTCACTGCCACCTCCTCTGATCCTATTCATTTGATAACGACCAGTAGGTGATGTCAAGATGCAGCTGATAGCTTGGCAGAGCTTAGTGGAAAGGCTGCAGGGGAAAGACAAGAGAAGCCCTGTCTCTGTGCAGGACAGTTACAGGGCAGCACATTCTCCCAGGCTGCCCCCTTAACCTGCAGCATGAGCTACACTGAAGATAAACCCTGGGGAAATTCAAAGAGAGAATTGACATTTAAATGGGAAGAACATCGAGGGCTGCCATATATGAAGGAATACATTTGGAAGGACACAAACCCTGTCTAGGATTACATTATTCTCTAATGGCAGCCCAGGATGGATTTGGCGGAAGGATGGGTAGAGGGATAAATTGTCTGGGAGATGCTCATCCTGGGGCACATTGAGTTTATTATTCCTTTTATTTTTTTAATGTGTTGGTTTTTGTTTTTTTTTTGTTGCCAGCTTCCTCCAGGGCAGGTTCGTGGGACCTGCTGGAGATGAGACACAGCAGCAGGAATAACTCAGACCGTCAATGCCATCGTTTCCCATAGCTGCCTTTGCAGACCCCTATGCAGCTATGCCACACCCCTGCCCAGTGCCCCTAACTAAAGCAAAGTGCAATGCCACAGTGCAAATTGAAAGTCAGACCCCAGTCAGGCTCTGGGAATGGGGGCTTGCCTCCTTGATGGCTCAGAGCAAATGCTCATGGTACTTTGTGATGGTAGGGGAGCAAAGCAAGACAAACTCAGTATGATGTTTGCTTTTGTCTGCAAGCTAAATCCCAGGCTCTAGCCTTTCCCTTGCCAAGTAGTAAAAGAAAAAAAAAAAAAAAGGAGTGGATTTTTTTGGAGTGCATAGCGAAATGGCTAATTTAAAACAATTACGCAACAGCTAATTAAAATCATCTCTGCGTCCTAGAAAGGCGACTGGCCAGGTACTCAGCATGAAGCGTTTGGCTTTACGGAGCAGCATCTTGTTAAAGCCCTTCATCCTGTGATCCCGTGGTGGTGGTGGCTGGACCCATCCCGCGTGTGCCTGTGGAGAGCGGCTGATGGCCTTCCTAGTGTCAGCCAAGTGAGTCCTCCCTCCCCTCCCACCCGGCTCAGCACCACGATGTACCTGAGGCACCGGCTGTGCTTTATGAAGTCTAAAATTTTCAACTGGTTGTGTCTTTCCATGCAAACTCATTAGACACTATTTACACCCGCTGCAGCTGTGCAGAGAGAGGTTTTGAACTCTGGCATTCTACAGTAGGCTTTGTTTCTCATTTACATTTGCATATTAAAGTGTTTGCCTGAAATAGGCTATTGAAATTAATTCAGGATTAATTGGTGTCTTTATCTCATTAGGACAATCTAATTTAAGGATGATGAAATTGTTTAGCCTCCCGTTTGCATAATTAGATTGCTTTGAATTGCTGTCATTATTGTGCTCTTTAGCATCATCTGTAGGCCTCAAACAGACAAGAGTTTCAACCTCATAAAGACCAATCATGTGTTACAGCAGAGAGCTGTTAACCCCTTTTAACCCAAACTCCCTCCAACACACTGGCTCACAATGGAGTGGACGCTTTGTGGCAGAGCAGGGACACAGAGGTCTCCACACCCGGTGTAACAGGGCATCCCCTCCATCCCTGTACACACTCAGGGCAGTGACGTACAACTCCTGGAGCTGTGGGTGGGCAGCCTTGTTTTGCCTGGCCTTCCTATGAGAAGGGCAGGGGCTCTCCTGGCTGGTGCTTAACCCTTCATGGTCAAATGGGGCCATGGGCTGCTTCTTCCACGAGGCTGAGTAGATCCAGAAGTGCTCACTCAGCCTCTCACATCACTGGAAAGGGCTGATAGGAGCATGCCCAGGGACAGCCTGATTCCATTCCTCCTGCATGGCTTCAGGAACATCCCTTGAGCTGATGGCTAAGGCATCTAGTGACAGCTGGTCTCCCCCTCCATTGGAGCTGGAGATGCCAGGGATGCTCATGGCCATGGGAACCATAGTGTTTTGTGCCCTCCCAGGACTTACCAAGCTCCATCTCCTTCTTCTGCAGTTTGAAAACTGTTTCTGAACCTCCAACTGACAAGCATCCCCTGAAGATACCCTGTCCAACATGTAAGGTCCAGTAACAACATGCTCCTACTGCTTCAAATAGAGCTCTCCCCTCTGTGCTTACCTGAATGCTAAAAGGAGTGAGGAGACCTGCCCATGTCAGCACAGTGGGAGAACATATATGAGGAAGTACCACCAGAGCCCTCATAGGCTGGGGAAGAGTGAAACAAAAAGTAACTGTAAGGCCAGATCTCCACAGTGGATCATCTTTAAGGCTAGACTCACCCTGCAACACAATGAGCTGATCCTGTGAAGGAGAGGACAGAGCCATGCCAGCCCAGTGCAGGGCTCAGTCTTGAACCCAGGCCAGCAAAGGAGGCAAAATGAGATCACATTGAAAAAGCACTAGCAGGATAGTTTTATCCAGGGATTACAATTGGGATGTGGATCCCTCTGATGTGTAGTGTGTGTCCCAAAACACTACCCAGTATGCATGCATCAAGGGATATGAGGATGTGGGTTGCAATGGTAGTGTGTGCAGAGGACAGTGGTGAAAAGCTGCAGCTGTTCTGAAGACCCTCAGACCGCATGAGGGACACATTCCCTGCCAGTAACCCTTTACCTGCTTTTCAGTGAGACCTTCCTCAGCCCCAGCAACCTGCCCACCCAGGGGATTTGAGCTATGGGGACATGTAGGCTGGAACTACCTGGAAACAGGCATCCCAAGTCAACACATTCTTCTGGCAGAGGGTACCAGTTAAGCATCCTAAGCTAAGACCTCGCTTCCCCGTGGGTCTCTGCATTACAAAACAGCCTGTTCAGGTACACAAATGAGCCAAAACATGCATCTCAGAAGTATTTTTACATGATAAATCATCATACAGCATTATAACCAGCTTCCTTGCTAGCAAGGAGGACCATGGCTTTGTGTGTTCCCCCCTGTACCACCCCAAACTATCTTTCCAGATGGCTGCCAGAAGCCAATAGTCACCAAAGTGCCTGAATCCAGCCCTGGAGATGCTCTCCGGGCACTAAGAGCAGGAAGGGGGTCGAGATGGCAGCTCTGTAGTTGCTCCTGGGGATGCTCTCCGTCTGTCCTGGTCCAGCTCAAGGCAAGAGACCTGCTTCTCATTAGCGGGCGGCTGACTCTGGAGGTGGGGGCTGCGCCAGGCAGGCTGCTTCACCAGTCGCTTCACGTATCCTAACATCTGGTTGTGTCTCATCACAGTGCAAATTTATGACCCTGGAAACAACATGTTGATGATGCACTGGGAAAAGAAGTCAGAGCTGTAATCCCATGTCCAGAGCAAGAATGAGGGGAATCTCCACCTGAGGGGAATCTCCACCTGAGGACTTTGGTGGGGAGAAAGGTGAGGAAGTGCAGGTCTGCGCTTCCCCACGTGATGGGGGTGAACATGGGAGGGGGATGCAGTTCCCAATGATGCAGCACATAGAAAGCAATGTTTCCCTCTCTAATTCTCTCTCCTCTGGGGAAAAAAAATGCAAATTCAGCAACAGCCAACTTTGAAAACTTTATCTCAATGAATTGCCAACTTCCAAACCAGCCAACAGGAAAGCTTCAAGAAAATAAATGAAAGATTTCATTTGAATGCTTTGAAAAGGAACATTTCCGTTTGCAGCGACTGGGCAGTTACACTTTCCATTTTATGGTTAAAATTATACAGACATTTAAAATTATTTGAAATGGAAATGACAGATTGAGTTTCAAGTCCTCTAAAGGAAGTTTTGTTTGCCTAGGATAAGTAAATGTTTGATTATTTTTTTCAGAGATCAAACGTATCAGTTGAACCAGAACAGAGTGGGACTTGGGAAGTCTTGTTTGCAGGTTCACACTAAAGATGTTTTAAGTTTTCAGTTTAGCCCGAACAAGTGGTTTTAGTTATCTTGCTTTGTTGAAGCTGCAGTGGAAAAGAAAGGGAAAAAAAACAACCAGCTCTTGCCATCACTGGCAACCAAAGAAATAAAAACATCCCAGACATAAGAGTCAGTGCAAGAGAAAGGTCTTAGTGTGGAAGAACTATGTAAATCTTGCCTAAACCTTTCTGTTGTTTTCTTAGACCTTTGGTACCACTATCAGGCCTTTAATATACTGGAGAGGAAAATCCCTGTATGGTGTCACACACATATATAAGCATAGGTGTGCTTAGTGCAAGGCAGAAGTAGAAACAGGAGAAGACATGGTCACCAAAAGCTAGGATGCTATTCAAGAGAGGTGGGGTGCAGTTTCTTCCTTTGGCTGTCTAACAACAGGAGAGCCAGCTGGAAAACAACGAAGAGAAGAGGAGCAGCCAAAGATCACACTGGACCATGGGCAAATGAGATCTGAACTGATGCAACAAAGGCCACTGCTCCTCAAACAAGATAGAGCACAGCTGGAGCAAGCTGGAGGAGGGAAGGGAGTATGTCTGAATGTCTGGGAAATGGCACAAAGGGGAGTCATGATACAAACATGCCTTCAAATACACCAAAGGTTTTTCTTCATGTTGTCAGTAGCAAATGCATAAGAAGTCATAGCCCAAAAAACCTCCACAAAAGCTGACATGAGATTTCAGGAAAAGCTGTGAGTGGTGAGCACCATCAGGCAGCACACAGCAGCCTGGACATGGAGTCTGGAAAATCCACAAGCACAGCAGACATCCTGGCAGCAGCACCAACATACCTACCATGGCCTTCCACCGCTGCCCATTTGTGAATCCACATGGCTTTATGGTGAACACACAGGTCCTGGGTAGAGAAATCTGAGCAGAGCAACCCAGCTCCAGAAGGTTTCACAGCCCATGGTGTGGGCAGCTATGGAAATCAGTGGCACAGCTCCCCAGCAGATTGACTTACCTTCAGCCAGCTACCCTGGAAGAGAGGTCTTAAGCAAGGACATGGAAATCACTGGCAAATGGATCTTTCTCCGTTCCCTCCAAACTGGTGATCAGAAAGTGGCCTTTTTAACTCTGCTTTGGTATTGCTGCTGCTGAGCATTTCCAGGGCCTGCAAGGACAGAAACGAGCAAAGTCAGAAGGATGATCAAGCGGCTGGAGTACCTCCTGTATGAAGACAGGCTGAGAAAGTTGGGGCTGTTCAGCCTGGAGAAGAGAAGGCTGCATGGAGACCTCAAAGCAGCCTTCCAGTATCTGAAGGGGGTCTACAAGGATATCAGTGAGGGACTTCATCAGGGACTGTAGCGACAGGACAAGGGGTAATGCTTTAAAACTTAAACAGGGGAAGTTCAGGTTGGATATAAGGAAGAAGTTCTTCACTGTAAGGGTGGTGAGGCACTGGAATGGGTTGCCCCGGGAAGTTGTGAATGCTCCATCCCCTGCAGTGTTCAAGGCCAGGTTGGATGGAGTCTCAGGTGACATGGTTTAGTGTGAGGTGTCCCTGCCCATGGCAGAGGGGTTGGAACTGGATGATCATAAGGTCCTTTCCAACCCCAACTATTCTATGATTCTATGAACCTTCCACAGGAGCCAAAGATGGCTAAACCACCTGGAGGCACAAGGGCTACCTTCAGCTCGCACACACCAACTGAGCTGGCTGAAGGCAAAAGAGATATACAACCCTTACTGCTGGCTGCTCAGACAGCAAGGCCTGCCTGGTAACAAGGATGACCCCATATCAAAAGGACAAGCTTGCCTCTGTCATCTGCTGGAGTACTGTGATCTGTTGTACTGAGCAACAGTAGAAAACACAGTGCTTGCCAGAAGTCACACAAAGTGTCCAGAATCCTTTCATCAAAGACCTGTAGCAGTTTTAAATACCTTTTGGAGGAGATGCAAAATCCTGTCAGGAAACCTAAGCTGGTTAAGGGATAGAGTAAATAGGCTAGTATGAAGTAGCCAGCTTTCAGCTGCAAATCAGGTTGTGACCAGTAGTAAACATCTGCAGCCAGTAGCCACAAACAAAAATGCAGAGCTGTGAGGAAGAGCCTATGCAGGGATTTTGGTCAATGGTCCTACACAAATTGCAGCCTGGCTCCAGGCACACTACTGGATGAGGAGCACAATACCATGTATTTGGAGGGAATACACTCTCTCTTGGCTCAGCCCAGGCCTGTTTTGTGGGGTTAGCAGGGGCCAGATGCAGATTTACAGCTACTCAACTTCTGTCAAGCCTGTGTACCTCAGTCTGTGTGGTTCAGCTCTTACTCCCAGGAGGACTTTGTTACCAGAGTTCAACATCAGATCTTTACGTTCATTTGTAGGTTGCTTTTTAGAAAAAGAAGGAAAAAGAGATAAAAAAGGAAACCCCCCAACACTACAGCATTGAGGCTATGTAAGACATTGGCCTTGGTCTTGAGAGTTGTCAAGGAAAATAAAAAAAAACCACCAACAAAGCAATTTCAAAACAAAGTTTTTCAAATTAGAAAAACCAGACAGTCCCCTTGAGCAATGACAAACCAGAATCTTGGGACTTTTTCTAAATTCACACACATATGCACATATATACTTACCTATGTACACATTCACCAGTGCATACATGATTGCATGCTGCTTTTACCCCATGGGAGGGTACCCAGCAAAACTCCTCTGAATGAGGGGACCTCTTGGATACTCCCAGCTCACATCAGGGGAAATGTGCTCCCACACTCCACTCAGATCCCATCACCACAAGAGAGGGTGCCTGGAAATGGTGGACCTGGCCATGGCAAAGTGATTTGCACCATAAACCAGAGTGGAGGGGACCAAATCCTGGCCTGGGTCCCCTAGGCTCTCTCCTGCCAGAATAAGGAGGTGCCCAGCCAGGGGTTGCACCCACCTTCCCAGCTCAGATATGTGCCAATGGACCACAAGCCCATTGATCCTTTCCTATCCACACCAGCGCCCAGGCACATGCCCCCAGGAAATGTCCCCAGACCCTCACAGCTCCCAGGGCTAGGGATTCAGCACACTGAGTTGTGGCTCTGGCGTTTGGTCAGCAACTCCTGACCCATGTAGGTTATTGGTCTCATAACCACTCAGCTTCCGTTTCCAAGTGCCAATCAGGCCTCTCTTGTGATCAGTGTTATAATCAGATACAGCACTCCAGCATGGATTATTAAGTTTCAACAGTTGACACATCATTTCTGATACCATAATCTGGCAGCACTTTACAATAAGTGACAGGTCCTCACTAATTCCTTTTGTATTCACTGTAGCAACGTTAATCATGAGTGATGAACTTTGCGTATTCATATGGATGTAATAGGCAGTTCCCAAGGACTGAGACTGTAATTTAGCTTTAACCTAATGGGCACTGATTGTAACAATAAGTAATTATGTCAGCTAAATGCAGTGTTGATGGCAATTGATGACAGCACCAAAAGCCACGACACCATTTTGGAACTAAGCTTGGAATAGTCATTTGTAAAACCATAATGGCCAAGACAAGGAACAATGTGTCCTCTCCTGTGTACCCTATCATCCAGCTACCTTCAGCCTGGCAAAGACAGTCCCAACTGCAACAAACAGTCTGTCAGCTCCCTGTTGTACTCTCTGGTAGCTAATTTCAGGGAAGCCAAAAATCCAGCTCCCCCTGAAGCTCAAGTGAAAGGGGAGAGGCATCTCATCTTAAATAAGATGTTGGGATCAATCCCCTGGATCACCTTCAGGTCCTCTGGGCAAGTCACATCTGGTGACACCTGGCCAACATCTGGCAGTGTCACCTTTCCACAAAGCAATGTTTGCTGCTCCCCACAGCTGCAGACCCTGGCTCTGTACCCAGCAAGCAAAGCAGGAACAGGCTGCAGAAGACTGAAGACCACTGCTGAGCTCAGACACAGCTGAATTCAGCAGTTGTACAATTAGGAAAACACAGGCCTGAGAAGTGCAATTAGTAACCTAAACCACAGCTGAAGTAAGTCCATAGAAGGATGTTCTTCTGGGGTGTGACCTCTTTTTTGGTTAGAGAAGAGAATGAGGATGGGATATTTTAAGTCGGGATATTTTTAAGTCAGAATATTTAGCTTTGAATTGCTTTCTTTAGAAAGGGGGAGCATGGCAAAGTCATAATAATGATTTTGTTAATGACAGTAATAAGACTGTAAGTGCTGGTGTCATCTTGAAAAAGTGATTTGTGCTGCCAGTAAGAATCCTGTTTCACTGTAATCATTAATGTGATCAAAACTTGGAAAACACAAACATAAAGTAGTTATAATGAGGTAGAAAGGACATCTTCAAGGAAACAGTTTGGGGGGGGTGAGGGGGCTCTTGCAAGATGATGCCCCTACGAGACTATGAGGAGAAACTGGCTTCCTTAGCAGGAACTTTGGGATCCCAGCAGCAAGCACCTTTTTAAAAATATGCAATGGGATGACTCAGGTGCTCAATTTACTATTATAGTCCATTTCCCAAATTTGAAGCAATTTCCTTTCTTTTGAGAGGGGGAGTGAGAGGCTTGTGGGTAGATGAATGAGAGGTTGGAGAAATGCCTCTTGGTGTCTATTAAGCCCGTGGCATTCTTTCTAACCTGACCTTAGAATGGCTGCAGCCAAGACGTGAGCTGTGGGCAGGCAGCTGCCCGCAGACTTTGCTTACTTTATGCACTGGAGCAGCCAAGGCAAGAAAAGGGCAATGCTGGACTTCAGGCTATTGCATGATGTTTTTGTCACCACAGTTATACTATAACTTCCATAGTTATGGAAGTCAAGAATAAGATGGGTCCCTCCTGACCCCTGAAAGTCACAGGGCTGTCAGCTTTCCCACATGATATAACTATTTGTAATATCTCAGTTTTGGTTTAGAGGTCCTTGCCATGATTTCTACTAAATGAGGAGACCTAGCTGGAGCTCAAGCTATGCAGAAAGCATCTTTTTTTAGTAAACCCCTCCTGTTCAGGGTGGCTGGGTTGTCACCACCACAGCTGTGATGAAAACAGGCTCCTCAGTTACACTCCTTTGCATCCAGCTGCTTGCTCTCTTGGTCCCTATTTCTGTTCCTGGTGTGACCAACCACATGCAATTCCAGAGTCCAGCTCAAGGCACACAGGAGAGAGGATCCTGGGGAAAGTTGAAAGAACAGGTGATACAGTTGGGTGTTGTGATTATGCTTTAAAAGGTTAAAATCTACCTGGCAGAAAACAGCAGGGCAATGCTGTGCTTGCAGAGACGTGCACAAGGCAAGGAGCTGAGCCCTGGCAGCCTCAGTCCTAAGGAGAGGCAGCCCAGCAGCACTTCCACTTTCTCAGGGAATGGGAGCTGAGCTATGATGGTCAAAGCCAAGTTTTTCAGCAGAGCAGATGCATCAGCAGGGTTTTGGTAGCCTCCCGGGATGCCGAGAGCTTCAAGGTCTGCACTTTTAAATGGGCTGTTTGCCAGATTTTGGTCCCAGAGGTTGCATTGTGAAAGAGGGATATTGTTAAAAACTGCGCTCCAGATGCCAGGAGGCCTCATGGGAGGGAAAGTTCTACAAGTGGAGGAACCATTGGGGAAGGCACCTCAACCAAGGAGAAACCACATAAGACTTCACAGTGATCCCAAACCACTGATATCCATCATTCACCCCAGTACTAACCAAGTGTCAGCCTGCACCACTTGCCACAGAGAATGATGACAGCATAGCAAAAAGCATGAGCAGATAAAGCAAGAAACTTACATGATGCTTTCTCTTGATGACCAGCTTTAAAGCAAAAAAAGAGCTGCCTAAATCCCTGATTGCAAGACACCGGGTAAAATACCCGAGGCGAAGATGTTATTGCTGAAAATGAGTAGAAATGTGCAGCTACAGGAAAAAATGTCTCCCAGTAATTACAGATGTGCTGTCATGAGGGATGCGTTGCTCTTTATGCCATGCAACCAGCTGATATGGAGCCAACAGCAGCAGCAGCCCTCATGAACGCAAGGAAGGCATCATATGCTGTCTCCCAAGAGGTGGGAAGAGAAGGGGGTGCAGCTGGCAGCAGATTAGCATGCCAGTGATGGAGAAGACAACATTCTCCACTTTGCTGGTCAGCCCCAACACTGAAAAGAGGTTTCATCACTATTGTAATCACTACTGAGATACATGGCCCCCACACTGCCAAAGAGATGAGTAGGTGAGAGGAGCTGGGGAAAATACACAAAGGACCCTTGAAAATTAGAAAGTTGGAGAAAATCAGAGAAGCAAGATCTAGAGGGGGAATGATGAGGAAAGGTGAACTCCAGCGCTGATATGAGGATTGGCACACCAGGATTTACAGAGTTGCTCCTTTTGCTATCAGACATCAGACCCTCGGCAGCAGTTCCATTCTTCCTCTAGACACACTTGGCTGGCATGCAGGTGCCCTTTCCTAACTAAAAGCAAGATCAGACCCTGTAGGAATCACAGGCTGCCAGCAGAAGCTTGGTCATGCTGTTCCCACAGAGACTGAAGGGGTCCATTGGCACATACGAAGCAGCAGCATCATGCCTAGTCCTGCTGCCAGGGTACTGTCTGGCAGAAGCATTTGCAGCCACCTGGGCAAGGTGTCAGCCACACCTACAGCAGGCAGCTTTACAAGCGCATTTAAGCATCTCTAAAAGTGTGTGCCAGACCCCTTTGAGACATTTGCAGCCTGATGCTTCTGAAAACACCCTCCAAGTCACCCCACAGCTCCTGCACCCTGCCTGTGGCTGGTGCAAGCTGTCAGGGCGCTGCCAGTTTACCATTTTACCCTAGATGAGAACCAGTGTCTGTGATCGCCGGAGCATGCCCACTGCAAGCAGAAATCAACACCTGGCACGTCTGTCTCCACCTTAAATATCTCAGTGCTGGAGTGCTTCCTGGTATGGCTGCAAAGTTACTTTGCTGCTTCCACTATGGCCTCGGCAGGACACACAGTGGAGGGGGGACTCAATTATCACTCGTCACTGCTGCAGCATGGTCCAGGCATCAGGTCGATGTCAGAGCAAACTGTGACACAGCCGATGTGATGCCCGGCACTACACCAGGAGCAGGGGAGTGTGGGGTGATTGGCAGCCTGCAGCAAGTGGTGCCGAAAGTACTAACCCTCTGCAATTAGTGCCAAAACATTTTCCCCCTCCCCATGCAAGGAAGAAGATGAGAACAGCTCCTCACTAGGGATGCATCCTGGGTGGTGCTGAGCACCAGGCAGGATTCGTGCCCCAGACATGCTCCGGATGAGGGGTTGCTATGTGGGTAGCAGACAGCATAGAGGTGGGCAGTAAATCCTGACTGGCAGCAGCCTTGGAGGCCAGTGCTAATGACAGCACTTGTCACAAGCTGTACTTCCCCCCCGCAGCAGATGTGACAGCCCCAAAGTAACCAGGTACCCTCCATGTCCCTGCTTCCTCTCACACAAAAGTGACAAGAGGGACAGGTAATAAAAGTCCAGGCCAAATCCTTGACAATCTGATGGTTTGAGCTGGCTCAGGATGCTCATACCTCCCTGCCAGCTTTGTTCCCAATAAATAGTCACCCCAGTATGCTACATGCTCTGGCCAGAGTATGCAGCACATCCCCAAATGCCATCAAAACACCCCAACACCAACCCCTCTCTCTCCTTCAGCTGGCCCACAGGCTCCCTCTCTTGACTGAGAGGGGAAACTGAGGCACAGCTTAGCATCTCCTTCCAATTACCCTCATCTCTGCAGCTGTGCTCTAGGCTAGGCACAGAGAGCCATCCTGGGAGCAGTGACAGCCCAATGCACCAGGGGAGGTAGCAAAAGCCTGGCTTAGACATGTAAAACAGCATCTCCTAGCCAACCAGATGTATTCCTCCCAGGTGGTTTTCCACCAGGTAAAGTCAAACATTCCTCTCACCGTAAGTCCTGCTTAGTGCTCCTTTGTTGACTGAAAACCCCTCTTTTATTCCATAGCCCAAATTATACAGCATAAAGCAGAATTGTGGTGGTAACAACATAAGAAAGCAAGAATAGCATCAAAATGCCAGTGGCTTGGACAAGGCCACATAGCAGCCCTGCCTGCACCCCCCTTGCCTCTGCACAGCAGCTGGTGCAATGGGAAAGGTGAAAGATGGGTAACAGCACAAGGCCAGCAGCAGTGAAGGGCCCTTGCTGCTCCCCACTACTGAACCCAGCCCACTACCAGCTTGGTGCTACCACCATGCTGCTGATCACCCTATGTTCCAGCTGTATCACCTCTGCTCACATGGCTCGCTCTTCACATGTGCCGTGAGATCCAGAAAGTGCTCTTTCTTCCTGCTTTGACTGGATCTGGGCAGCCACTGACCCATGACTGGAACTGATCCTCCCTTTTCCCACATCCACATGAACATCCTCTTCAACTGCTCAACCACCTGTAAACTCTGGTTAGTTTACAGCACCAAACACTTCTGCACCTACCATTCACATCTGCTGTCTCATTGCTGACCTGAATTTCTCTTTCACATCAAATTGGAGCAGTGGGCACAGTTTTAGGATAGATCTAGGTTGCCTCAACAACTCTTATTCTGTGTCTGCTCTAGCTTCCTTCCTGGGAAAGCTCTGAGGGTTTTTGTTCTCCCACAGGTCTCCATCATTTGGTACCAGGAGAGAGCTGGATTTCCATTACAGCATTGTATTATTTCCAATTCTGTCATTAGTCATGAACTTCTGCTCTTCTTTAGTTCTCAGGATATATATCTTAAAACTGAGGAAAGACTGCCTATCAAAAATTCAGCCTCTAAAAGGTACATGAAATGAAACAGAGAGTCAGAAACATTCCGGAGCTAAGAATATTCCCCCACCAGGCAAGAGCTGCATCCCTGAGTTGCATCGCTGTGGGTCACAGGAGGTGTCAGCTGGTGCTGCTGCCTAAGCCCCTGCTGTGCTGAGAATAAATAAAGGACTTTAATGTCCAGTGCTGGAATTCACACAAAAAGCTGGAAGTTGGAGCAAGCTCAAAGGCAAAGCTTGTTGCTCTCACATAAAACCTCCTTCTCCCCACTTTCACTTCCCCGCAGGACATCTCCCAGCTGACAAACCTTTGGGCCAGCTCAGACCCTGCTGAGATGATACCAGGTTTCCAGCAAGGGGGATGTGCTCCTAGTGCAGGGGAAGCAGCTGAAGTGCCGTCAGGAGAGACAAAGGCGCCTGGCAAACTTTGAGAAATGCCTCTCATTATTTACAGAATGACACAGGAAAACTTCAGACTGAAACAAGAAAGGCAATTAGTTTCCTGTATAGAAACAAAGAGACATCTGTGCCAAGTATGCTAACATATACACAAGGGGCAGGTATACAGTACATGAGGAATTTCTTCCAGCTGCAAATCCACCCTCAAATTCTCAAGTCAATCTTGAGTACTACGATGCTCAGCAATCCTCTTAAAAGTGTCCAGATGCTTTAATAACTTAATTCTAATCTTCTCAGACACCATTTTCCATTTAACTGCTGAAGCACTGGAGAGGTCAGGACTGAAGAGTCACAGAGGGGAATAGCAGGCTTGTTTTGGAATTCCAAGAAGCCAAATCCAGTTATGTTGGTCCCCAAGTCATCACAGGTTTTATAGGGTGCACAATGCATTGCCTGGACTTAGAGATCATGAGCAGGTTTATGTACCCCAAAGTATTCTCTCCTGCCAGCATTGCTGGCTCAAAGCTGCAGTGGAATTGGACTCACAGCTGGACCTTGCAAATAGAAAGAGATGAATGTCACTGGTGGATTGGGCTGTTGGGCACATATCTCAGCTGGGTCAGACACATTGAGACCCCATCAATGACAGCTTGGGTTTGTGCTAAAAATGATGAAATTGCTTGAGGTCTCATCCTCCATAATGGCTTGATTAAGGCAGCCTCTTCCTGGGGGCTGAGGGCTTTGGTGAGTGAGATTTGCACCAGGAGCCTGGGCAGCACTGGAACAGGTTGCCTTGAGTGGCTGCTGACTCTGCACCCTCAAAGGGCTGAAAAGTTCAGCTGGATCAAGCCATGACCAACCTGATATAGCCCTAGGGACAGACCCACTTCCAAGGAGAGTTTGTGCTGGGGACCTTCAGGTATCCTTTCCAAACAACATTTCAATGAGTCTAAGACTGGTTTTAAAAACGATTTACCTCCACGCTGCACTGGGCAGGCCTGATCCAGCATTGTGGTACATCTCCTCCCACCTGCGGATACCCCCAGTCCCCACTTCCTACAGTTCCCTCCAGGCTTCCCATCTCAGCCAGCTGCCTTTTAGACAACATTTTCTCAAGACTGTTTTAAACATGAGAGGAAATTTTGGTGACACTTTAATACATAAAGTGCTCCTTATTTTCTCTATGCCAAAGAGCAGTGCTTTCTAACACACTTTCTGAGTTAACATCAGGTGTTAAACAGACGCACACGTTGTTTTAGCAAAAGCCCACATTTTATAATAGGCTTTCTATCTAACAGCTTGATATAGCCTCTTCCATTAAGCATTTATTGCTAATGCATTGCAAAGTGTAACATGCTATATACGCTATTAAAGAATGAAGCTGCCACGTACTCGCCCCTTAATAATGAAACACTTATGAACATGAACCTTAGGTTAAAGAGTTGTGAATTAAGTTTAATCTCAAAGAGATCATCTAGCACGCTGCCAGTAGGACCTACGGCCTCTGGAAAAGTGCTCCTTGGCTTTGCTTTAGAGAAGACCTTGGTGAAAATGGTCCCCAAACAAGAATTTGGCTAAATACCATCAGACTGCTGGAGACCCAGAAGAGCTAGTTTGAGCTGTTCCTCAGAGGGACTCCCAGATAGCCACATACCCTGGTTATTGATTTTCTAAAAATTCAATATAAACCCCAATCATTAGAAACCCTTTCAGATGAGATACAGCTCCACCTGAGCATTATCATATTTTTTCCCCTTACTATTCAATAAAAAAAAAAAAAAATTAACCTTTTAAAATGGAGCAAACCCCCTTCCTCTGGTAAGTAGCAGAGGTTTTTTTTACACAATCTTTGCCTAGATAAATGAGCCCTGGGCACAAAGAACAATGACTTTATAGTGCAGGGTTCAGCCACAAAAGCAAGCAGCATCAAGGCTGTTCCTCTGGAAAGAGAAATCATCTTGATCTCTTCCCTCCTGCTGGTCTCACCCTCCCAGGGATCTATTTATACACATGCTGTTGCATGGCAAGTCTTGCCTTTGTTCCTTTCTCCTGTTTATGAGTTGCTAAAAAAGCAAGCCCCACATCTCCAAAAGCACTGGCCTACAAACCCATAAAGCATGAGAGAGGGACTCCTGGTTAGTGCAAGAAATTCACATTTGTCACACCCACCTAGCCCCTGGCATTCAGTGGTGATGGGACACTCAACTCCTTGTGTGTCCTGGAGGATTTATACTTACCGGGGTGGGACTGACCTTAGGTGGTGTGTTCAGAGAGCTTGTTCTGCAAGGGTCAGCT
This sequence comes from Agapornis roseicollis, assembly GCA_002631895.1. Lineage (NCBI taxonomy): Eukaryota > Metazoa > Chordata > Aves > Psittaciformes > Psittacidae > Agapornis > Agapornis roseicollis. The sequence goes on from NDXB01017189.1 coordinate 307,720, forward strand.
AGGGATAACTTGGTTTCCAAGTGGAAAGAAGGAAGACAGGTCTGCAGTGGCACTTGCTCCAACCAACCAAGCTCATGCCTGACAGGATTTTGCCCCACATTTTGAAATTAAAAAACACTGGCTTTTTCCAGTGACAGAGCTAAGTGACAAACCCAAGACCTCAGTGTCATCTCTAGGGCAAGCCAAATGGCAAAGCATTTTGGATGGTCTGGAGTTTGGTACCCAGTTCAAAATGCTTTTGAACAAAAGTATTCTGGGTGCTTGGAACACCCCCAGAAATACCCTTGGGTTCTTGAATAGGTTTATATGTGGTGAGGAAGGCCAGTCCTGTGCCCATTTGCTCTCCCTCTGCATTACCAGCAGCTGTCTCAGTGGGAGTTCAAAATGAAAGCCCCCACATAGTATTGACAGTTGTGTTCATTGTGAAAGCCCTTGTGCAGCCAAGATGTACCACCTTAGGACAATCTGCATCTTGGCATGGAAGAGCAACAAGGGGAAGCCATGTGCTTCCATAGAGCCACAACAGCAGTGCTAAAGACACAGCAGTACAGGCTTCAGGAACAAAACGTACCTTGAGGGATTAGTGTGGTTTCTAGCTGTGTTCCCTGATGCTGCTAGGACGCTCAAGGGCTCATACACACAGATGCCCACAGCTCATGACAGAGAATACAACTGGGGTCCTTCACCTCTCCAGGAGCGGCTCACACCCATGCTCACCAAGGATCTCCAGAGCCCATCAGTATTGGGTGTACTCAGTTATACACATGTTCAGCTGCTGTGATTAAACAGGGCACCTAAACTTAGACCAGAACACAGTTGGAAGAGACAGAGGGGATGAACCCTCTCATCCCTTCCAAAATCTCTTCCACAGCCTGCAAATATTTGAAAGAAGAGGCCTTCACAGCTGACTGGTCCTTGTCTTGGAAGTCAGATATAAAAAGTCAACAGAAGTTTCCCCACACATCCTCTTCAAGGTGATGCATTTCCTAAACTTCTTCCAAGTTTTTTCAAATGAAGAGGGGAAAAGTTCACCTCAGGCTGACATACCAGTGCCCTCACCACTCACAGTGGAGAACTCAGAGGTACTCACTCCTTTTGGCCCATTGGACCCTGCATGGGTGCGGGTACAAGACAACCCTATAAAATCTCCCTGGACAGAGCTCCCTGAGTGCCAGGTCTTGGGGAGTGTGCCAGTGTTACCTTCCTCCCCCCATGACAATCGCATTTCTTTTCAGTGCCCGTGGTTCCCTTTGTGTTTACGATAACAGAGGGATGCTTTATTGCATTTCGCCCAGCCTGCTGCCATGGCAACAAGCAGTTGCTGCGCGCTGTAAAAATAACCCTCCTTCTTTGATAGATTTCACTTGAGTGAAAATAACCCTTAAAAATAGGTTGAAATTTCCATACTAACTCTTCCAGGAGGTTCCACAGAGGCAAGGATGAACTGCTGAGAGGATGCATGGCGCCATCCCATCACCCTTCAGCCTTGGCACCAAGCTCTTGCAGAGAAGCCTATGGGGATGCTTTTTGGGAACAACTGCAAGCCAGTTGCCCTGGGTTCTGGTGGTGCTGATGACAAGGGGGAAGGGCTGTGTCCACCATCATTGATGTGGCCTGTGGTGAAGTTTCTGCATGGCCACATCAATGGATGGGCCAGCAGATGAGGTGGATCTCCAGGGCTTCTTAGTATTTATTGCAAGAGAAGAGTTAGTGTCCCCTCAGTGACTGCTCTGGGGGCCTGGTTGGGATAAATCTCAGCTTTTATCTTCTCAGCTGCTGTGCATGATGACCTGAAGAAAAAGATTTTGCCTCTTCCAAGGCTCAGCGACCCTCTGGTAGCAATCTCCAGCAGCACATAAGCATTTTACAGTTGGCCATCACCAAGAAGCTTCAGCATAGGTTTGGATGAATAGATCAGAGCACATGAACAGAGAGCATCGAATCACTCCCCAAAACAAAGATCCTGTCATACCTGGGAGAGATGCAATGGTCATCTCTTCACAGGTCACATGCCCAGACTCTCAGGGGTAGCAATGCAGTGAGATTCATGGGCACGAGACATGCTGATGCTGAGAGGTTCAGGTCTCCCTTCTTTGCTTTGGAGCATCTGTAGTGGTCCTAGCTAGCATAAAGGTACTTACAGCATTGCTCTGGAGCAATGAGGTTATTGCTTTCACTCCTACTCTTGACTCATCCTCAGTCAGACAGGTCTTTCATCTCTTTTTTGGCTAATTTCTTTCCTTTTTGTTCTCCCAAACATTCAACTGTTCTTCCTCCAAATAAAGGCCGATTCACATTTTAGAGGTGGCCCCCATTCCTCCCATGAGTTTAGGTGAGTCGAACCATAAGAAGTAATGAGATTATGATTAAAAGCACACCTTGATAGTGGGGCATCCATCAAGCTGTCATAGAAATCGTATCTCGGAGGCTGCTCTCATCAATCTGACCTTTCAATTATTATCCAGAGTTCATGACTCTAAGTGTATATAATTCCTACCTCAAATCCGAGAATACACACCTTTGGTTTTTTGCATGCCTTGTGCATGGCTGTGCAAGGTTTCCTTCACCTGTGCATCAGCAATGCTTTGCAATGTAAATCATCTTAAAATAGCTCTTCTCTCACACAAAAAAATGAGAACAAGATCAAGACACCACCAGGACACCAGAAGGCGGCTGAAATCTTTATCAACGTCTTTTTGGCTTTTCTCAGCTTTTTTTAAAGCCAGTGACAACCAAGGCTAACTCTAGTAGTGCTCACAGCCCCCACACTTCTTTGTCTTATGTCCCCAAAGAGAAACAAGGTGGCTGTAGCCATACTACAGCACACCCACAAAACAGGGAAGGCTCCTCCAATCCAACCAGGACAAGCTTAGCCAGACATCAGCATAAGTGAGATTTTCTGCCAAAATACCACTGAATAAACTCCTTTTTGTGAGCTACACCTCAGCTAACACAGTATTTCAGGAGTGGATTAGAGCCTATTTCAGTTTTTCATTAGCTGAATCACTAGAGGGATTCCTCTACATTCTCTAGGACCAGAGCACCACTTGCCTCCAACCAGCTCCATGCATCTCACTCTACCATCTGTCCAGTTTTGGGCCTCTCAGGTGGATATAAGACATAATTTGCTTGATGCCAGCTTGGCACTTTTCTGGATCCAAGTGACTTTCCATAGGGCACAGAGTTACCAAGCAATAAAATCCTGCCCATATCTTATTTGTATCTTAACACAGGTAGGACAACAAACTGTTCCCACAAAACCACCCACAACATATGAGTTGTAGGAGAAAAGAAATCCCTGATCAGTAGAGAAAAGACAGAGGCGATAGAAAGGCCTTGATTTGGAATCTTTGACAAATTGAGCTGTAAAGATATTTTGCTGGTATTTGTAGTATTGTAGGATCTGCACAGCCTCTCATCACAGCTTTCTTATATGAGTTAGAACTGAATGGAAGATCTTTTGCAGAAATCTCTGTGTGGCTCATATGAGTGAAATTGTAAGAATTTCCACAGTAACAGCCTCAAAACTAAACCAGAAACTTTTAGTGTGACCCACAATTCTGCAGCAAGGGTATCCAGGTGAGGTCAGGGGAGACAGAATAGATTTTGTGAGTCAAAAAGGACACTCTCAAAAAAAAGAAGCAGCTTTCACAAATGATCCTATGGCCAACTGGACATAAAGGCATTTATCTGCCAAAACCTGCTAATCCATGCAGCCCCTCCTGGTGAAGCTGAAGATGGACTGAATACCTGCTCCTGTGCCATAGGACAAACCTCCCTCTATGTCAGTCCTTCCCAGCTGGCAGCACTGCAGACTCATTTTTAAGCCACTGTCTTTATTGACAAACAAAATATCCTTCCCCAGGGAGAAAACAGCGATATTTCAGGCACAATTCTGCTTTAAAAACCTTACTCAGTGAAATATTAAAGGTAAACAGTAATGCATTCCCAGCGCCCAATTCAGTGATGGGTGAGCCAGTCATCTTCAACTTCAAGACAAGCACAGGACAAGAATATATCAGCCATGCAACCATCATGGTCTCTTTTTTATCATAGAGTCATGGAATAGTTAGGGTTGGAAAGGACCTTACAATCATCTAGTTCCAACCCCCCTACCACAGGCAGGGACACCTCACGCTAAACCATGTCATCTGAGACTCCATCCAACCTGGACTTGAACACTGTCAGGGATGGAGCATTCATAACTTCCTTGGGCAACCCATGCCAGTGCCTCACCACCCTCACAGCAAATAACTTCTTCCTTATATCTAACCTAAACTTCCCCTGTTGAAATTTTAACCTGCTACCTCTTGTCCTATCACTACAGCTCCTAGTGAAGAGTCCCTCTCCAGCATCCTTGTAGGCCCCCTTCAGATACTGGAAGGCTGCTATGACACAACATATTCCACCAGTCCTATATTCTGCACTGCAAAGCTCTAAGAAGCATCCCACCAACTCCAGTTTAAATGCTTCCATTGCATGGACTTCCAAAGGCCACCCAAGAAATCTCAGCTATCTGAAGGACCAGATGCCTCTGCATCAACACTACTCAGTGTGAGCCTTGAGGCTGAGCCCAGCACTCATGATCCAGCTCCTTAGCCTTGCAAACCTCATCCCTTTTGTGACTGGTTCCATCTTGCTCCTGGAAATCCACTGCAGGTTTTCCTCTGTCCATGGAACAGGTCATATAGCCAGACACCACCACTGCTGTTTCTCTCCTATCTGATAGTCACATAAAACAAGCAGGCTAGAGGCCACTAAGTCTGCATTGTGGCCACAGGTTGCTCTCTCACAGCCTGGCCTCCCCATGTCTCTCATGCCAAAAGAATCATGAAGGTTCTGATGACAGCATCAGCTGGAGCACCTTTGCCACAAAAAGATGAAACCTGCAAAAGCACCACTTCCATTTTCCCATTCTCCCTCTGCTGTTTCCCTGAACAAACCCTAAGCAATCAAGTCTTTTCTGCCTTAGAGAAAGCCATTTTATTTACATCTTCATAATATCCCAAAAGGAAGAGGCTAATTACAGTTTTCACCTCTGGCTGCTACACAAAACAAGCTGATGGGCTCATGCATGCATCTGAGCAGGGAGTGTCCACCTCATCCACCACAAAATTTGTCACCAGCAAAAAGTAGCCCCTTCAACAGTGGACAGGTAGGGAGGACAAGTTGTGCTGCTACTGAGAGCAAAGTTCTCTTTCACAGTAGCAAAGGGGCCAGCGATCTTGCATTTCAGCTTCATTCTTCACATCATTTGTGCAACCAAAATGATGCTTAATGCTTCCCTTATGGTGGTAACCACAGTTGAGCTATGCTGTGCAGGAAAGCTCTAATCCTGTGCTAATTTATTTTATCAAATTAAAAAGACGAATATCCATAGAACACCAGAGACCTCCTGTTCTCAGGGTCCAAGTAGAAAGCTGCATGATCCCTTTGTAAAGAGGGTTAGGGGGCAGTTGTTTTTCTTCTTTTTTGCCAAGAATATAAAATTAATAAAACAGGATTAAGGAGAATATGTTTTTAACCGATTCCTTAATCCTAGAGAATAATTAATGAGAGCAATGCGCCATTTGGCTTGACTCTCCCCACATTTGAATAATAAATAGCATCCACTAAAAAAAAAAATAGGAGGAAAAGAGAGCAAGAAGAAGGTTGAGCTGTAAATTCTTCTTATAAAGAGCTTTTGCCATATGTATGTGTGCATCATTTTCTGGTTTTGGATCCAGATAATAAAGTAGAGACCAGTTCTGGCCACACACAGATGCATTTAAGCCAAGATTTACAGTAATCTCCACACATTTAAGAAACAAAATACCACTACAAGTCTAGATAAATTGCCTGTGTTAGGCCCTGCATGCTAACTTTAGCCAAGACTGACAGGTACTGTGATCCCAAAGCAAGGTGCTATCCTCAGCCACAGCCACAGGTACTCTCTCTTAATATGCCAATCTGTATAAAATACCTAATTTGAACTCCTGTAGAACTCATACTCATGTTTCTGACTACACCATGTGCCAAAGGCAGGTCTGGTCTACTACAGGATAAGCTCTGTAAAGATGCTGCAGGTGGGATTTTTAGGTCACTAAGCTCAAACCATGTAATAGTTGTTTAAGTATATGCTTATCTGTAGGGTCTTCTAGTCAATGGATCAAGGGTACCTGGGGTCCTTCAACTTTGGCACCTACCTCATGGTCAAGAGGAACCATCTTTTGGAAGTGTCCCACAGAAGGACAAGGAGCTCTCTGAGACTGAACACATCATTTAAGTTCAGTTGTATCCTTACTGCCTTGTCTTACAGATGGAACATGCCTTCCTAGGGCTTACTCCAAGAGTTCCCAGTGATCACAATGTCTCACAAGTATCTCCCAGCTTCTGGCTGCTGCTCACCTATAGACCAAGCCCACACAACCCTGCCCTAAGGAGTGCTTATTGGCCTGAGGAGGGTTTATTGCCTGAGAGAAACACAGCTTCTCAAAGGCTGGTCTCATCACTGATTCTTAAGCTTCTTGTCTCAAAGGGGAACCAAAGATGCTCTTTGAGGAGTCATTTTCTAACTGATATATAGATACCAGAGGTGGACCTATGTCAGACTTTCATATGACATCACCTTGACCTCGCCAAGACCAAGGTAGCCCATGTTTGAGGGTAGAGTGTCCTCAATCCTCAAAAATCATCTTAGCTTTGGAGGCTCACGCCAGTTTGCTGGGCAAGAGGTCAGAGACATAAGTAGGAACATCTGAATAAACATGGCCTCATCCCTGTCTGCAGCCCTTGCTAAGACAGGCATTTGCTTTGAACTCCTTCCTGATGAAATGATTAATGAATGTCATGCAGATCTCTTCCCTTCCTTCCTCTGCTTTCACCTGCCACACAGAGCAATACCGAATGAGGTGATCATGACAAACACAGCTCTTAATTCTTTATTAATATTAATCAGAGGCAACCTTTCCATTGACACCAGAGCCCAAGAGTGCGTTGGCAGGGAGGGGATAACACCGCTGCAGTGACATTTCTTTTTTTCATTTTTAATTTTTTCTAACTTGTACCTTCCCTTCCTCCCCTTTAATATGGGCTAGTGATACCTTGTACAAACAGAGGAAGGAAGAACCTGATTAAATAGCAGAGTTGGAGCATAATGAAAGAAAAAGCCTACTGCAAACATGTGCTGATTGTTTTAAACAGGAGGCACTGGGAGGTGGATTTCAGGTGGCTCCTGTCATAATCCTGGCTAAGGCGGCATTACAGTTTTCGAGCTCAGAGTGAATTTCATCCAGTCCCTGCGGGTGGGGAGAGAGGCTTAAGCAAGATAGCAAACCCCAGCCCCATCTTGGGCAAAAACCAGAGCAGGGCTGGGGCAACCACAAAACCAAGCAGCTCCCCTTAGCCAAAAGAGGCCCTTTCCTTATGTCACCACACCAAAATGGAAATATTATGAGTAGTAGTATGAACACATCTGTCTTACCTTCAAGTACCCAACACACATGTCTGCAGCTCACATGTGGCCTGGCTTAAGAGACAAAGAGGGAGATCAGGGTTATTCACACTCCTCCAGGGTTTGCACCTTTATGTGGCAGCTGCAGGTGAGTTCACACAAGCACACACTTCTTGGGATTAAGTGAACAAGCATAAGGTTTTCAGAGGAAGGAGAGATGTTTGTGGGAGAAGCCATCTAATCCACATCCCCCTCATTATCCTGGGGGAGCTGGGGCACTTTCCTCCAGCTGGAAGGAGGATCACTGAGTAAGAGAAAGAGCCCTGGGCAGACAGGCTCCCTTCACTGTCCCATTTTCTGGATTTCTCCATCCCAATGTCCACAGGACTGCAGGGAAATTTGTACAGAGATAAGCCCCTGGTTCTCAGCTGAGTACAACTTCTCTCTCTCTCTCTCCCTCTGTCTCTTAAAACAAATAGATTTTCATTGAAATCAACATATCTTTCTGAATTGAATAGGTTTTCATGGGGACAATAAATTTCTTCAAAACAATGCATTTTTATTACAACATATTTTTGTTCAAACCAATACTTTTTGACAACCAGATATTAATGACCAGGCCAAAGCCATAAATTTGCCTCAAACTATGTGTTTTCTCATGGAAGGAAATAATTTTTCTCATACAAATACATTTTTATTTGAATCAATCCTCTTTTTTTCACCCCCCAAAATCAGAAGTACTTCTGGAAGGGAAGCAGGAAAGCTGCATGCCCAGGAAAGCCCCTTCATTTCAAGAGGGATTGAGTACTTATGAGGACTGTCTTACTCCCACCCTCGCAAGCCCAGAAGCTCCACAGGTCACTTGAAGCTTAAATATAAACTCTGCTTTTCTCATTGCAACATATCTATCTACACCATCACCCAGTTTCTAGTAGGTCCTTCAGAAACACAGTTTACGTCTCGCTTCCCTTGCTTTGCTGTTTGCTTTCTGTTTGAAATTTTATTTGCACAGCCCGGTTAAATAATCATCTCTAGGACTTCTCTCTGCACCAAGGGCCCCTGCGGCAACACAAACACTGTCACAGTGACTTGCTCAGCTCATCTGGGCAAGTCCTGCTGCAAGCACTGGGCTTGCTGGTGTAGAGCCAGTTCAGGTACGTATCTTAGGAACAGAAATCACAGCCACACTCAGAAAGCCTTTTCCATAGCAGATCATCACCGTCGCCACTGAAGAACCATTGGGTTGCTCTTGGATTTGAAGGACAGGTTTATCTGAGGTAGCTGCTGCAAATCACTGGGGACATGCACAGGAGACAGACATGTATCTGCTTAGTCCTGCGTCTTTCTTTGTAACTCACCTCTTAAACCTCCTTAAAGTCTATGCAAGGGGCCCGAGTCCCCAAGGGGCAAGCCCTAGGACACCAGGAATATTGGTCCTGCGCAGCCCTAGCCTTGCCCTTTGATAGCCTGAGCCCAGCAGAGCTCAGCACTTACCCAAAGCACAAGATATCAAAGTAATTTCAGACAGAGATATGTAGCTCTAACAGCATAGGGCGGAGAGGGGCAGGAGGAACAGGGACAAGAGACTGGTGTCAAGGCAGGGTTGGCTAGAATTGTGAAGGCTTTGTCTGATACTTCTGTTACTGATTTAAAGCCAAAGCAAGAGCAAACCTGTTATCTCCTCCAGATCCGTGTTTCCCCAGCTGACCATACATAACAGACATGGGCTCCCGACTTCAGCAGCTGCCCACACTTGCACATCCCTGAGCCCTAATAAAACAAAATCAGTTTTTGCTAGCAAGTAGCTGTATTCAACTGCTTCAAGCCACATTTCCAAGCTTAGGCCTGGGTCAGAGCCCGGGGATCCCGGAGCACTTAGAACATCAGGGCCTGACAAGGGTTCATTTCCCATGGCCCCCGTTGGCCACTCTTTGTTGAGCTTCCCTAGTCCATGTAAACATGCTAATTGCTTGGGCTCAGCACAGGGCTGGATGCTGCGCTGTTTGTTTTCCATTGAATAGGATTAGGGATTCTGACACCAATGATTAATCGCCATGCTGCAGACGGCTGACGAGCCCAGGGAAGGCGTCCTCTCTGAGCGGAGAACACGTACAATCTCTGCCAAGCAGCTGCTGCTGACTTCTATCTAACTCTCTGCATCTTGCCCTTTATCTTCCCTCTTCTCTCCAGATCTCTCCCATTTACCAAGCCAACCCCAGGCTCCCGAGAGACAAGGGGAGAGGGGCCTGGGCACCCCCAGAAGTAATGAGCAGCCCTCTGCTCAGCCACAACAATGACCCATCCCCTGTCCCACTTTCCTACATCGACTCATCCCCTGCATCCTGAACTGCCAAAAACCTCCCAACATGCTGCAACACCTTGGCCAGCCCTTCTCAGCATTCACCTGGATGGCCAGGAAGATTCACACAATTCTTCCAGCTCCCTGGCATTGTGGCATGTGTGCCAAAAGAGATGTGGAAACATCTCTATTGGCACACAGCAGCCAGACCCCATCACCTGGCTCTACAAAGCCACTGAGTGTGACACCAGTGCTTTAGCCCATGAACTGATTTATGTGTGGAGGACCCAAGCCCCAAGGAGGGGACAGCCTCTTGGGGACAGCCTCAAAATATCAACCCCTCAACTTTCTGCACTCCCAGGCATATAGGGTCACGTAGTGGGGACCCACACCCTCTAGATGAGCCCAATGCTCCCTATTTCCAGCTGTTAAGAGCTGTTTGTGCAGCATTCCTACAACACCAAGCTGCCCGTATGCATGCCAGCAGCCCGTCTCTACAAACAAAAAGAGGGCACCAGCAAGGCCACCCAGTCTAAGAGGGACCAGGTCCAGGCATTACCGGCTGAAGGAGTTGTGCTCCATACTGCAGTTCTAAGTCAGTTTTTTGGGATGCTCCCAGACACAGCTCCAGAATCCCTTCACTCATCATCCTGGCTGCTCCTCATACTGCAGCCCTTCCTCTCCCACACAGCACCCAGGAACACAGGTGTTCCTTTGCTTACACAAATGTCACCTTTCAGGGTCTCATCAAGGCTCCCCCTACACTTGGCCCTACTCACTCTCCTGCAGACATCTAGGGTTAAAGGTGCCCTGCAATGGGCAGAGGGCCCCCAACACTAGCCCCCAGTCACCTTCAAAGCCCAAAAGACCACCAGGGACCTGAGCAAGGCAGAGAAGAGCAATGGGAGCACCAAACAACTTTGCCACCTCCACTTTCCTCTCATGTATTCAGCATAACCTCTGTACTCCTGTTTTGCCCAGCAGCAGGTAAAGAGTGGCAAGGAAGAGGAGGGAAAGGAAGAAGGCTGCAGAAAGCAGCCTTGCAGAGGGCAAAACATGCCCTCAAAAAGTTGCAAGCTTTGGGATTGCGCCTTGTCTTGACCTTGCAGAAGGAGTGCTGGAGTCAAATCCACCCATCTCTGCCAGTGCCTTGTGCGACATACTGTCACTCAGACAAGCGACGTTCTTAATGGGTTTGTGGGAAAGGCCTGGCCTGCCTTTCCATCTGTACCTTCTGCCGGCTCCCCTCTCCAGCACTGCCTCCCCATACGACATTCCCTTGAATTATTTAGACTGGTAAATCTTCCTGCATCTCACATCTTTAGTCCATCTGTTAGCCGGGGCTTTGCCTTTATAGGAACTGTCCTTTATGCATGCCGGCATCTGTCAACAGTACACTTGCCTCTTTTATTCATGATCTTCCGTGGGAGATGGTACAAGCTGCAGAAATGCCTCATTTCTGGTATGCATTTCATTTTAATGGAAGATTACATGACTGGGGCCCATTTTATTACTTCTTGCCCTGCACATTCATCCATCACGAGCCCCATTTGCTGAGCCTGCACTGGGACGGCAGCCATCAGCCTGCTCATGTCAGATTCCTCCCATGCCGCTTTCTCCCCCCCTTTGGGATGGGGAGGAAACGCACTGCATTTGAGGAGGAGAAGGTTAGCAAAGGGGAAGCAATCCGCCGCCGCCGAGCCTCAGAGCTAAGCCAAGCAGGTTCTGGGAAATGGGCCCAGGAATCTGACTGATCTCACCCCGACGCGTGTCCCCTGCACTCGTATTCACCTTCATGCAGTCCCTTTCCCACCCACATCACTGATGGGTATTAGGCATGGCTGTCCAGTATACCAAGGCTCTTTGGAAAGACCCCACGCCCCCAAATAAACACACACACACACACCCCTTGGTTCCCCTCTCCAGTGATTCACAATTCTCTACACAACCCACTCTTACCTTGCACACACACTGCATACACGCAGCACCAAGAGGAGCATAAATAAAATCAATGTGAACCAGCAGTGGTAATTAAACTGCCGATGGTATTTGCAGTCTCTCTCTCTTGTAGGGAAGGTCACATGCAATTAGTGAAAACATTTTGGACTGGGAACACTGCCAGTTTGCTCTGTCCTTTCTTTCAACTCCCACAGAAACCTGAGGACCCCTGGTTATCCTCTAGACAGCCAAAGTAAAATCCCAGTAAAACTATCCACATCTTCACTGTGTTTCCTTGCATTCAGGGCTTACTGTGACAGGAAGCAGTGAGCAGGGTCAGAGGGGCCAAAGATGTAGGTGATCTCTTCAGAGACGTGGGAACTTTCTGCAGCCCACAGTCCTAAGACATCATGAGACAGGTTGCCATTTTAACCCAGAAAACAGTGTCTGTACTCAAAAATCCCAGCCACCAAACCTTTTCTTAAGAACAATTGCTTCACTATCTTGCTCACATGAGAAGGTTGCAACGTTTCCACCTACAACATGCTCTGAAAGCAGGTCAGGTCAGGTCTGGTGTCTGATGAGGATTAAACAGTACTTCTTGTTTAGAAACCCAGACTAAAATAAAGTAATATGAGACAGTCCTCAGCCAAGACTCCAAGTCAGTACTTGGTGGGCTTTAAAGCATGGAAAACCTGAACCATAATCATCACTTCTGGCTGAGATGCCAGTTCTGGCTGAGAAGGAAAATGAACAGCTTTTGGATGAGAAGGAGTCCTATGGAAAAGTCAATATTCTTGTGCAACTTACAGTATTAGTATGTACTAAAAAAAAAATGGGGAAAAATTGCCATAAATAATGTGCCAACTACTACATTGGAAATTCAGAGGGATAAAACCCAGATGTGCCTGGAGAAGAAATACTTAAGGCAACTGTCTCCAAACCGAATAGGATGAGCTAGAAGAGGCTGAGCACCTCCTGCAGAGAGAGGACAAACCTTCACCAGCAGCCACTTCCATGCACACATACAGCACTTCAGAGTCAGTGGAGAAACCTGCTAGGGATAGCTACTCACCCACAGCCAAGAGGAAGCAATACCATGTGTGTCTCATATGGCAAGAGAAACCAAGAGTCTGGGAAGGCAGCTATAGCAGAGACTAAGCAAAGCAGAGAAAACACGCTCAGAAATGTTTTATGAGGTTGCTTAGCTATGGTCATCATAATTTTAATTTAATATTCAAAAAAACCTTAATTCTGTCTCTATTTCCCATCCAGCACCCCCCTTTAGTAGATACCCTCCATATTGTAACTAGTCCATCCTGATGGAATAACTCAGCAATTTCCTTTCAGGAATCAATGAGAACAAATGAAAATTTAATACATTCTCCAGACAACCCAACTCCCTTCTCTCCCCCATGGTAAATAAATAATGTGCTACTCAAATGATGGATGGAGTGCTCAGAGATTGGTGGCCGAGTGCTATTAGGGGCTGGGGAGGTCGACAAAGTGGAGATGTGGTCTAGCACAGGATGAGGTGGTGGCCAAGGGTGATTTGAGCGCATAAAGAAGCTGGGAATGAGATGGGAGGTGCATGGAGGTTTCTGGTTGATTCAGGAAGGGAGCATGGAGCAGACTGGGCTGTCTCATTACGGATTACTGCACAGGGGGCTATTTGGTTTCTCCACCAAACACAAGCTAGATCCAAAGCCCAGAGCTGTTGATGAGAAAAGCCAAACTAAACTCCTCCTCTCTTCAGCAGGTTTTGGATCAGGAGATTTTGCTGGATGAGGAAGGTGGATGTGAGATTTTGGCCTGTCTGGCAGGAAGCATATGGAAGAGGTAAAGAATGGTCTAGGGGACCTTCAGCCTGCACAGGAGAGGGACAATTGAGTGCAGATGCACCACAGGTCTGTTGGAGCAAACAGGGAAGGTGTGTGAAAAAATGAGCCCAAAACTAATGCATTAGGGAGGGGTACCTGACCACAAACAGCATCAGCTGGACTGGAAAGAGCTGAAGTTTCTTGCTTCTCCCCAGCATGGGTGATATTGCATAACCTGCATTCTGGGACCCATGCTTGTTAAAGAATTACATTTCACCTCACACTAAATGGGGAGGTTTGCCTTTTTGTTTTGCCTATGAGATAAGGCCATGAGTATCCCACAGGATGTGGCCAGGTGGGGTCAAGACTGTCTGTCTTCAAGGGTTTTTGAAGACAGAAATGGGATGCAGTAGCAGAACCTGCTGGAGAAACAATTGTCAACCTGCATATGCTTTCAAAGCACACGATGGCAGTTGCCAGAAACATTAGCCTGGGCCAGATCTCCACATCTTCACTAGGACAAGCAATTTAATTCTTTAATTTGTGTAAATCCATACCTTCAAATCCAGGATTGGGGCTCAGGTCTAGGAACATGTGAGAATGCTGCTGGCCCCATTTCTCACTGCAAGACACTGAACTAACACAATGTCTATGTCTTGTGGATGCTAGATCCCAGCTGGTATGTGTGGTCCTGATTGCCATCCCCCTCTCCCACACCACACAGCTGTGGCTTTTAATCCTGTTGAACTTCAGGATGCACAAACAACAATGCCTTCTCTGCCTCATCCCATAGTTCTGCTTATCTGCTGTGTACCTCCTTATCTCTAGGGAGAGCCTTTGTGTAAATATTGCTGTAAATTCTTTGGCTTCCCTTCCAAGTAATGCTGCTTTTTAATGCCTTCCTTGTAAGACCTGTTTGCCCTACCCCAAGCCATTAGCTGTAACAGAACGTTAATAAGGAGGGGGTTTGGTATCTCTCAGGGATGTTGACCTCTTTCACTAGAAGCAAGGCACCCATTACAGAGCAATGATAAATCACAAGCTTTCCACTCCTTCCCCAGCAGACACTTCTTTGCATGCATAAACATAGTCAAGAAATGCACACACACTCCCTGCATTAACTCTGGCAACACCCAAAATCCCTGCCAAGGCAACATGTACAGGACCTGTGCCTCTCCAGCCCATCCCCTTTGGTTCTCCCCCATCTCTGTGCTTTCACAGCACAGAGCACCCTCCAGCCTCTGGGTCCTGGTGTGGTCCTTGCATCCTTTGGACAGGTCTTAGCTGCATCCATGTGTGGCTCCCATACAATGAGCAAGAGTGTCGAAACCATGGTGCTACCAGAGACACCATGGATGTTCACGCAAACCCAGATGGACTTCCAATGAGCCAGGGCAGGACAAAAAAGATCACAATTGTGCTACCCCTGGGGTGTGTCAGCAGCTGTGTTCCCATCACCTTCACTAGCCATGCTGTCCACTTCAACCCCTATGGGACAAAGCACAGACCCTATCTACAGCTTTCCTAAGCAAGCAGCATTTCTCCAGACAGCCTGGTTCCCATTATATTGAGGAGCTATTGTGTGTAATGTTTAATGCAAACATTGCCAGTTGAGCTGCCCCAGCAAGGAAGACACAGCAGGCCCTGCAACCCAGGTATAAAACCCACACAGAGAATGGGACCTGTGGATGTCAAGAGTCAGGCTGCCACTGTCCTGTCCCCAAGCACTCTGCTCCATCTGAACCACTCCTAGACTCCCAACTACAGACCAGGAGAGAGATTTTAGACACCAAGCTTCCAGAAATTTTCCTGACATCCTTTAACACACATTTTTCCACCGTGACAATCAGTTCTTAAAAACCTTCTTCCATTCCACTATTTTTTCTTGACATAAAAATCAACAATACATTTAGAGACCTTGCTGGCTTGAGCTTTCAGATTCAGACTTCAGTAGCTGACAACCATGTTGTTTTCAGTGCTGCTATTTAAGCAAGGAAGAAAAAATAGAAAAGCACCAAAAGCAAAAAATTTGGCTGAAAATTGACATGTTCTGGGAAAATTTCTGCTCTGGCAGAAAAGAAAAAAACAATGCCTGTTTGACAGAGAATTGCTTTTGACAGCAAACTATTGACCAAGTCTAACAAGCAGGCTCAGACCTGTTAGAGAAGGAGCACGGGTTTCCTCATCCATCCCACAGCCCGCTTGTAACAGGGGAGTGTTGAGTCAAGCCGGCCACTGTCTGCATTAACAGCCAATTTGCTTTCAGCCCTTTGCAGCAGAGCTGGAGAGCATCCGAGTGCTGTGCACATCCTTGCCCAGGGGTTATGCTCCGATGCAGCAGTTCAAGCAGGGGAATGGAGCATCTTCCCGGCATGCCCTCCTCTGCGCTCGTAAACAGCCACCTCCTCTTGCAGCCATCTCTGTTCATCCTTTAATTACATTAAGGGAAGATTTCTGCTGAGTCCAGCACAAAGCTGGATGCATGGCAGCATGGGGAGAAGTGGGGGCTCTTCCTGGTCCTGGCTGTGCTCACCCCATCCTGATGCTCTGCCTCAGTTTCTCCAGTTTGACAACAGTGATCCTCACCCCCTGGGGAGCTGCCACATGCTGTTGTTATCATCTGCTTGGAATTAAATACTAACCCGCCCTCACTGCAAGTTGGGGTGGTTGGTTGTTGGGTTTTTTTGGGGGGTGTTGTTTTTTTTGTTGTTGTTGTTGGTTTGTTTGCTTTGCTTAATTTGAACAAAGAAATCTCAAAAGCTCCAAACCATCACCAGCCAATTCAGAGCAACAAGTCTAATCAGAGCAGATTTTGGTGATTGAAAGGTTGGATCCAAACTGATGGGGATGGATGGAAAAATCCCCTCCATTTCTGCCCTGCTGCCATGCCTCCAAGCACTCTGTTTCCCTTGCCGTTGCTCTACTTCTGGACTCCCGCTGCTGTATTTAAAACTTCGCTGCTTTTCAGTACTCACCTCCTTCCTGCCAGCTCAAGGGCTCTCGCTCCCTGGGGCTGTCATTAATCGGTTGTGATCAGAGGTCGGCTATAACCCTTTTCACAGCAGCCTCTTGACTTCACTCTCACCCTGGGGGATGCACTCGGGGACAGAGCAAGAACCATGGTGAAATATGGCTCTTTTTTTCTTTAACCCTCCCCTACCGTAAAGCCCTCACTGTCATCAGAGCAAGGAGCCGTTCACGCTTCTGACACAAAGGCAGGAAATCAGGGAGTTTTCACTCCAAAGTCTGTAGCTGGTAAGTGACCTTGGGCAAAGGGCTCCATCTCTGTGGCTTAGCTGTCTGTGATACTTTTAAAAAAATGGAGAAGGAGAGCGATTATATTTCTAATATGGATACTGGCTCCAAAGATGAGACCTTGAGGGCAAAATCTGGCTGTGACACCACTAGGACACCATGACACCAGCTCTTGGTAGCAGGGGAAGTTCTGAAGCTGTAGGATAGGAAGACAGGCTGATCCTGAGACCTGGGATGGGCAAGGCTCACTAGCCCCCCACCGAGTACGGTGGTCACTGAACTGCTCTGCAAAAGAGGTGGGGGTGATGTGAGTGACAACGAGGAATTCACTGCAGGATTAAGCTCCATTTAGCTCTCTGTTAAAAGGAGCACATGCAAGCAGACAGATCACAGAAGTTCAAGCAGCCCTATAAGGGCAAATGTGACTCCAGCTATAAGTGACTGTGGATAAGCAGCTTGGTACAGAGGGGTTGGCACTTACCCAGAGGTAAAGATCCCTGTGTTCTGAACCTGCAGCTGCCTCATCATGTAGCCTGGTTGCTTTCAAAGCATTTCCATTTCCTGCCCCACCTAGAGCTACTTTGTAGAGGGAGAGCTCTCTCTCATGGAGCAACAAGACCCAGGCTTCACCTAGGCACTAATGCAATATAAATAACCACACAGCCATCAGAGGTGCAAATCCACTTCATTACATGATAACAAGCTTATAAAGGGATAACTCATTTGGCACGTTATTCCCAGTCACGATGAGGGGAATGATAAGGACATTGGCTTTTTGTTGATAAACTGATAGGAGGTGGATTCCACAGAAAAACCATAAAATTAAGACCTACAGATCAATCTTTCTTCATCTGTTTTCCTGCAATTACCTGGCAGGCAAAAATATGCACAAGTGCTGATGAGGTGTATCCAATCTTCTGCTAGCAGGAGGCAGGTTTCCGTTCAAGGCCAAGGCTTTGAGATTCCCATAAAGGCAAGCCTCCAGCCTAGTGTGAAAGAGATCCTTTTACATCTCGTTACACAGACAGGTAAATTGTCCCATGGTAAGTCATCAATTCTTCTTGCCCTCTCTGCTAACTGGACAAGGATGGTTGAGAGGACCTGGCAGAGGGGACCACGTGGGGAAGGATAGGGAGCAGAATCTGGCACAGAGACATCAGCAAGGCCATGATCTCTGTCTCCCTTGTGGGGGCCAGGGGTTTCTCAGTCATGGCCCCACAAAGCATGCTGCTGCCAGGTTGCAGTATGAGGGCTCAACAGCATCCACCACCACTGTGGTGATGGACAGCTAATGTATCTGACCATCATATGGACACAGGTGGGTTGACACTTATCTACATGTTCAGCTGCCCAGCCAGACCCTTAGCAGGTGAAAAGTAGAAAGTTGTAGCCCAACCCCATGGAGAACTGGAGCCTTACCAGGAGCTTTGTACCTCCTGAACACTTAAAACTGCACCCCTGAGAGGAAGGCAGTACCATCCCCACTGCAGGGTGAATGAAACAGTGGGTGCTAAAGAACCCTGGTAACAAAGCTGCGAAATTATGTCCAGCATACACCTAAGTTTTAAATCCATTTTATCTGGACACTTGAGTGCTGCCGCAGGCAGCAGAGGAACTCAGAAACAGGTATAGCAGTGGGAGGGAATGACGCTTTTGCTAAGCACAAATGCAAGGGCCTCAAAGATGTGCTTGTACTGGGGACAAGTTCATATTGGCCTTGGAAAAATATCGGGCATGGTACCTGCTGGATCCTCTCCAAGATGGGGAAGGCTTCAGCATTCAATCAAGCAGGAAACTCCTTCTAGATGTATTAATGCTGCAAATAAATTAATTCACTGGTCACTGGTGGCTGAGAAGATTGGGGTGAGAGGCAGGAATCAAGAGGCATAGGCACCGCATGGCACATAGTCAGGGCAGCTCAGGATCCTGGAAGTCTCCCCTTCTTCTCCATATCACAGCAGGGAAAGGAGGGACTGGGACAGGCAGCATGAAAGGCAAAGGCCAGGCAGATGATCCCTGCAAGGGGGATGAGAAAAATGCCAGAGGGAGCAGAAGCAGACAAGGAGTAAGCAAAGGGCATTCAGACCAGCTGGGAAAGGAAAGGTGGTTGCAAACTCCACTTAGAAAGCCAGATCAGCCCATGTTAATTTTTCCCACTCACACAGCTGTTCCACGGCGATGCACCCCCAGCCACTGGAGTCAGAGGCTACAGGTTATAGGAAGCACCTTGTAGAGTTGATAACATTTTTTTGGCTATAGCTCTTCTCAGTGATCCCTGATTTGCTGGTAGGAAAAAGCACAAAAAGCAAAGGCTGCTGCATATTCTTTCCTAGTAGTATGCATGTACCTATCCATCTGTACACATCTGGAAGTCAGTGGAGTTCAGCACTAGCTGTACTTCCCCAAAAGAAGAGGACAAAAGAAGACATGGTTTTATGAGAAACAAGGGCATTTATAACAGACTCATTCTGGGAATCATTTGAGCTGAAATCCCCAGGAAACCCTCGCATGGGTTAACTCCCGTTAAGACAAGAGTGTCAGTGAGCAAAGGCCACTGGGACCTGAACAAACAGAGCAGCGAAAATCTCACTCCCCAGCAGCCAAAATTTGACCTTTTTAACAGAGTTACTGTTCTGGTCATGTCAACTTCATTCAGCTTCCTAGCCTGGACACAGGACCTGAGCAGATCCCCCCATAGGGACCACCTCATGGTCCAGCCACCAAGTCCTGGAGGCTGACAAAGCCCCTGGACCAGATTTTTTAACATAAAGGGGGACCCCAGCCTCAGAGCAGCATGTTTGTGCCACCTCTCCCACTTACACGAGTACCAGTTGCCTAGCCCCTGGAAAGTTAGACTCACTCTGTGTCAGAGCTCAGCCTTTCAGAGCCGGGTTTGAGTACTTCTCTCCCTGGACCCTCGCCTGAGCTGTCAACAAAGTGAGGGGGAAGGAGAAATGTACTGTCAGGGAATGTAATCTCTGAAAAGTGCAGAAATCCAACTGTGGGAGGATTTACAGGAGTTTAAAACTATGGGACGCCAGGAAAGACAGCTAAATAAACACATAGATCATGCATCTTGAAAGCTGATGTCAAGATCATAAAAAATCAACTCGATTATAGGAGCAGACAGGTGGTGATTGGTGCAACCCCTACACATCATGTCCTGGAGCCTTTGGCTGGCCCTGTCCACTGGAAAGAGCACCAAGCAGATGTTTTCCTGTGTATAAATGTTGTCTAATTTATAATCCACAGCCTTGCACTTAAAATAATCCTGGAGCTGTTGGGTGGGGAGGCCAAATCTTTGCCATTCCTTAGTGCAACCAGTCCCTATCACTCCCCAGTGACACAGACTATACCCATGATCTGTTATGGGCTGTGTGCTCTCAGCAACAAGTATGGGGGGCACCTCTGAGAACTGGTTTGATGTTGTCAAGGTACTACTTTTCAATCATGCTCCAGGATCACCAGCAACGTCCACCACACAATGGAAGCAAAGGTGTGCTGCTCCCAGGAAGAAAAACCTTTGATGCTATGCCAGGCTCTGCTAAGAGCACTTGTAAACTCGCCTCATCCTTTTTCCCTCTTCAGAAGTTGACTGAGTCTTGCCAAGGCATCCATGACAAGCTAGCAAGTGTTACACCTCATGTCACTCCGAGTTTGGAGAGAAGCACCTAGAAATGGAAAACACAGCCTTTCTTCCCCCTTGAGAGAAATCATACATAGGGGCCCATGACAGAAAACAATGAGCTATAAAAGCATTCTGAAAATCTCTCATCTTGGCACAAAACACTGCTCTGGCCTTTGCTAGCAAAGGAATTTCAGCACCTCGAATGCCTGGTTTCAGAGACAATAAACAGACTTGCTCCTGATCAGCCGAAATTGCTCCAGTGCCAGTGATCCCAGCAGCCTGATGCTCCTCAGCAAGTCTCAGTGCCTCCTCTTCGCCAGCACCCGATACCATCTTCCCTGGGCTGGACACACAGAGTCTTTCCCCCACTGTCACTTCGCAGCCACCTTGCACAAACCAAAGGACATGCTCCCTGTTACATCATGCAGGAATACAGCATGAAGGGAGAGATTTCCACCCAAGAGCCAGAAGACCTGATGGGGTTTTACACAGAGCTGCTTCAGGTGGTTTCAGGCTTGCATGCGAGGAAGACAACTGTCTTTGGGTGACTACAGTTGTCTCCCATGTTACAAAGTGTTACTGGAGCTGACCTGATAAATCCACTGTGGGCTGGGGCTCCCCAGCTTGTGCTAGCCCAGGATTGCCAGCCAACATATCCACATTCCCATTGCAGGAAAGCAGAGTAGACACAAGGCAGAATGTCCAGGCTTTCAGAACTGACTTCCCCAAAGGAATTCCCTCTGAGGTTGGGAAAGATGCTGAAAACACGCTGAGGGCAAAGCAAGGCCGGGTTGGCTGCACACCGCGAGGCTCAGCCCAAAGCCCCCGCCCCGGGCTGCCCTGCGCTGCCCCAGCCCGGGCAGCCCGGCTGTAGGGAGCCCAAGCCCGCAGTCTCTGACCCCCCTCTAGTGGCTATAAAACATAGCAAAGTTCACGAACCCCCTGCCAAAGCCGCCTTCTCCGAATGCAAGCCAGGGGCTGAGTGCTGGGACAGAGGGGTTGCGTCAGCTGTCCCCACACAAGGCAAAGGCAGGGCTCTAGACCAGAGACCGAGGCTCAGCCCAGCTCCAGCTCCTGGCCCCATCCCACCCTCCAGCCCTGCTGTGGGGAAGATGGTGAGCAATGGAGAGAATGTGATATTAGGGCCACTTTCCAGCCTCCCTCCTCCATTTATTAAAAGACAAAATACATTAAAATACAAAAGCACAGCTCTTCCTCTGAGTCCCCATAGCATGGTGCAGGGAGCCACTGCCGGCAATCTCCCCACATAGCACAGAGCTCTTTGAGGCTCTGAATCTGCTCTCGAGCATGGGACATTCCTGGGCGGAGCAGCCATATCTGACGGCTGCCTGCACAGCGAAGCTAGGAGCAACCATGCCCCTGCTTGACCCAGAGGCACAGCATTCTCCAAGGACAGTGCTGCTGCCACCTTCAACTGAGTCAAGGCAAAGGAACAAGGCAACGCTTCTCTGCTGTAAGGCCCAAAGAAAACCCCATTCCCTGATCCTGAAAGGATGCAAGCTAGAGACATAGCCATCCTGTGGGGAAGCAGCAGAGGGGTAACAACATCCCCTGATAGCTTCTTCATCCCCAAGAATGCAACAGAAGGACCAAAGCTGTATTCAGAAGAGGCTGTAGGTAACAACAGGCACAGACACATCAGCAGGATTGACAAAAGCTCCTCTGCAGGACCAAGTTCCCAAATCCCAAAAGCTTTTCTGCTGCAGCACGCACACATCCACATATGTCCTCCAAAACAAGACCATCAGCTATGTGCCCCTCCAGCATTCCTGAAGTTCATGTTCAGATGGAACCAGGAACATTGAACTAGATACAAAATGATTGTTTTAATAAGTGCTGTAAAACACACTGACACTTTTTAGCTTGGTTCCCAAGGAAAGTGGCTTACACAATTATACTGTAGGCTTGTGTGTTCCAATCACTTTGGAACCTGTCAGCTAATTTTAAGCCAATTTAGAAGAGATACAGAAAACTCAAGATAGTTTTAGTTTCACTGGGCTGTCAGCTGAAGGACAGACACCTTCTTAGTATCCTCCCTTGCGCAAAGGCTGCAGCATGAGCTCAACCTCTTAGTACACAGCAGAGATGCCCATGACTTTAACAAGCAATCAAGGACAGGAAAGGGCATTTATAAAAGGCCCCATCACTCACTCAATCTCAAGACAAAGTTGTGAGAAAGCTGCCTTTCCTGCCTAGCTACCTGCCTCACTTCTAAACACTAAACCCCATCATACTTCGTTTTTCTCTGGGAAGTTTAATTCTTTTCATCCTAAATTCCCTGTAAACTAGAAAAGTTCAGTTTCTTTTGGCCAGCAACTACAATCAAATACCATTAAAAGAAAAGCTTGAAATTACTTTTCAGTAGAAATTGCTGGCATTTTTTACTATGTTTATTTTAATCCCCCACTAGACAAGAGCAGAAAATAAATAGAGCATTTCTAGATAAAAGTGGGAAAAATCTGATAGAAAAAAAAGACAATCCAGTCTCATTTGGATGGAAGAAATGTTGTACCAGCTACAGACAGTTGGCACCTGCCAAACATCTGACCTTGAAAGATCAAGCCAGCTTTAGTATGCGAAGTACAGACAGGATTTTAATATAAGAGTTTCAGCTATATATAGGAACAGATCCATTTCATTCTTTAAAACAAAATGCAGAAGAAAAGCCTTGATGGAGCCAGGGTGTTTGGTAGGCAGCACACCCTGGCAGCTCTGAAATGCTGACGATGTAAGAGAGCACCAAGGAGGAACCCCAGGAAACCTCTCCAGGGTACATGGTGTGAGACCATATTAGTGGTCAGCTCTCAAAACACACTCTGCTTGTGTCTCACTGTGGGTGTCAAGATGAAATTAATCTTGCCTGGACAGTCAAAGTTTGGATCTGCCTTCACTAGGCTCTAATGAAAAATGCATAGTGGCAAGCACTGGAAAATCCCTGACACTCAGCACCAGAGGGTACATTTAAATAATTCTATGAATATAGATCAATAAAACTAATGTACTTATAGCTGCTGTGTGAAGTATTCAAACTAGAATAAAAGTCATCTTGTATTACAAATCCTTGTATTAATTCTTAGCACCTATTGTTTTACATATTCAATTAATCTTAGTCAGCAGATAGCAACTCATACATGATATTAAAAGCACAAGGCATGCGAATCTGTATTAGAGAGTCCAGACATCTTCATAACCAAGAATGAGCTTGGAGGAAGACGTCACTTCAAGAGCCCACTGCCTGCCTGCAGGGTGTGGGATAAAACACCTCATGGGCCAGAGACATGAGAGGACAGCTATAGTCATGCCAGCACCTCCAAATGCATGTGCATGGTCTCCAGGAGAGCACACATCTCAGGGCTTCTTCAGAGAAAGATCTCAATACATCAGGAACGGTACAAAGAAGCACCTTCACAACAGAGATGAAGATGAAATGAAGACCTGGAGCAGACATCCCTGGTCACTAGAAGACTCAACCATTTGCCTGTCATTTACTTTCAGTACCAGCCAGAGGAGCAGAGGAGAGGTGAGATAATATGTAGCATTGGACTAAGAGCCCTTCAAAGTCTTTGTCAGGCTGACTTGCCAAAATCTCTCTATTGCCAGCACCTCTCTCACTCAGCTGCAGGGAAAAGCTATTCATTGAACAGTTATTTTGGAGAGCTCCCCAGGGAATTTGGAACAGAAATCTGTTGGACCTAATAAAACATTACATTAGAGAACTAGACCATCAAACCAATTAGTCTAAAAGCTGTCAGCCCAGACTTGCCAGCCCCTACAGTTTCAAAAACACCTCCTACCTTGGGCCACTTAGCATCAACCTGAGACCCCTCGATGCCACATGACTGTCAGCATTTGAGTGTCCCACACTCCTGTGAAACCAGACCCACCAAAGCCAGGCAATCAAGTTCAGCAATGTCTTTGGAAAAGTAGGCCAAGGTGACTCAGGGAAGAAGAGGCAAAGGGCTCTCTAGTTAATCTCCCATGGACCTAACAGAGGGCAGGAGGCGTTGACTCCAGCCACACTGCAGGTCCCCTTCTCAACAAGCTTATTCCAGCAAAACATCTGGCCCTAACTTTTTTACTTCGTGACATTTCAGAGCATCATTTCTGGATGCACTGTCCAGCTCTTCAGAGAAGATTGCAAACACTGAGCAGCCAGATATGTCATTGCTGCTTCCCCCACCACCACGCAATTACTTCAGTAGCATTTGGGTCTCTTTCTTCAGCAAAAGCCATAACTTTTATTGACACTCTGGCTGCTGTGACTTTCATTAAGCTAACATTGGTCCTCAACACACTGTTTCCTATGATGAATGTGGTGTTAAAGGGCTGCTGTGCTCTCAGTCACTGGGCAAGGCAGTGCCTTTCACTGGCACAGCAAGGTGAGGTCACTGGTGTGGCACCACTGGGCTGAACCACCCTCACAGCTGCTCACAGTGTTTCACTTCTGACTTAGTCAGCACTTTATAAACCAGCCCTGGACTGCTGACCTGAATGACAGCATGCTGTACATCAGGAGCAAAATGTATTCAGTACCTGTAGAAAAACCTTGTATATGGATCTGAAAAGACAAAAGAACACTTAAAAAAAAAAAACAAAAA
>NDXB01017189.1:339023-351659 GCA_002631895.1 Agapornis roseicollis
AAAAAAAAAAAAAAAAAAAAAAAAAAAAAAAAAAAAAAAAAAAAAAAAAAAAAAAAAAAAAAAGGAAATAAAAAAGAACAGCAAAAGGCTGTTAAATTTGCACACAGCAAAATTATTTCCATTTTGCAAGGTTCATTTGAGAAGTTACTGTAAATAGTTCCTGCAATTCACACACAGAACAACATTTCCAAAAGCGTTAATGAAACATTTTTTAACCCCCTTCCCCCCCAAGTTATTCCTGGCAGAAAAGGGGAAAAGAGGCAAGCTGTGGAGTCTGTGACTGCATAAGGGAAGAAGCTGTCGGATCCCATCTGTCGATGAGGAGGATAAACAACCACACACATCTCTCTTCTGTGTTAGCTCTTAGCCCGAGTTTGAGAAGGCAAACTCCCAGGTCACAGTGTTTGGCGGAGTAGGCAGGGATGGCAGCAAGTGGGAGTTTAATCCACAAAGTAGGTCTTCTTCCACATGCTCCCACCATCCATACTTTGGAAGCTAACAGACTCCAGACTGGGCACAAAATTAACTGGTGTGAAGGAAAATGAGTACTCCACATGGCAGCAGGGATGGCACCACCAAAAGACACACTCTCCTGGCAAACCTCAGTGGGCTACACTAGAGGCAGACTCTGCCTGTGAGATCACTCCCATGCCACCACGAATGGACACTGAACCAGAAAGAGTCATCTGGGTCCTGAGTCCAGAGGAGAGGGTCAAACACCACATCCTCCCAGGGAGAGACAAGCTTTCTAGTATCCTTCAACACTGCTGAAGGAAGAGACTTGGAGCCACAGAGCAGTGCAGATAAGCACTGGCTAGGACAACAGGGGTCAGTACTTCAGCATATGCAGGACTGGCATTTGACGTTTTGGGATTAAGAGGTGAAAATGGCAGTATTCCTCAAAGTCTGTCTCACTGGAAAAGAGCTAAGGTCAAGACCAGGTGATACCTAGAGGTCAAAGTGCTGCCAAGAAAAATAGCTGTACAAAGCCCAGGATTTCTCAAGTCAATTGCCCAGTCATTTAAAGGCAGCATTAAACTTAAAGTAAGAAACATGCAATTCACTTTAGACATTTTCCTTCCTTATTTGAGGTAGGCTTTTCTCAGCACAAATGCTATTTTTTTCCAGTAGCCAACTAAAACCAGCCAACATTAAAGTAGTCCACAGTTAGTTTTCTGTCTTCCTTTGGAAGTGTTCTTGGTGGATTTTTGTTGTT
The DNA here is from genome assembly GCA_002631895.1 of Agapornis roseicollis. Classification (NCBI taxonomy): domain Eukaryota; kingdom Metazoa; phylum Chordata; class Aves; order Psittaciformes; family Psittacidae; genus Agapornis; species Agapornis roseicollis. Next base: position 340,240 of record NDXB01017189.1, read on the forward strand.
GTTTGGTTGCTTTTTTGGTGTTTGTTTCTGGGGTGGGGTTTATTTGGATGGTTGTTTTGGGGCATTTTGTTGTTGTTGTTGTGGTTTCAAACATATAATAGACATTCGACATATCTGTGTCGATGTATCTGTATTCGACATATTCTGGTGGGTTTATTGCATAATTGGCCTACTTCCACCCTGCAGCTCTCAGTACAATAGCAAAGTGAGATCCTGTGTTCAAGCAAGAGGTGGCCAAAGCCTCCATCATCTCCACTTCCACAGGCCCATAGGCAGGTAGAGGCAAATCTCTGGTAATAAGAGCAGCCACAACTCAGTTCTGCTAATACAATCTCAGTCTAGTCTGCAATTCTATCCCAGCACTACAGGTATTGAGTTAGTGGCTCCTGAAGTCTCTTCAGGACCCAGCAATATGCAGAAGATATTTTGTGAAGGGGTTTGCCCATAACTACAGCCACAATCCTCTTCCTCACAAGCCAACCACATTCATACAATAGCTGCTGTCATTTCTTACACTGCTTTATCTACATGCAAATAGCAAGACAGATTTTTATTTAAACAGCTCCCAGCCAAAAGCCTGCTTGGGGAGTAAGGGAATCTCTCTGACAAAGCTCTCATGTATCAAAGTTGTGATTTCCCAAATATTCAAGTCGATGTGTGTGCATACAGGGCCACAACAGCATGCAAGAGTCCTCAAGCTGTGGCCTTGCTGGAACGGTGACTGAAGTTAAGCCAGCCTAAGCAAGTTAAGTTTTTTCCTCCTCCCTGCGCTTTTGCACAAGGATGTAAGCAGTTTGCATGCAGGACAGACAGAGCACCTTGTTCCCTAATCTTCCAGGCCATTCAATACTAGGTTTCTGAAAATCCTTTTGCACACTAAAGACAGTATCTCATAAAGAACCCAAACAGAAATAAGCTCTTCTCCCTGTTTTGAAGGTTACCAGTGAATAGAATTACCTTTTGAAGGTGTTTGGGCTCTACTGGCTTAAAAAGAAATATTGCACCCTCTATTGCATTAGCAAATAGAACCATTACTGGTTTCCCAATGGCCAGTCTACAACCAGTTCAGCCCAGTCCTAGCTCAGACACCACAGATAATCTGCAACTTTGTGAACTCAGCAATTAGCCCCTGAGACCAGGAAGAGTTTGTCAAGATCCCATTGCAGGCGAACAATAACACAGAAATGCAGCTTTGAGGGGAAGATGATTTATCAAGCTGACCACAGACATCTCCCTCATTTTTTCTTTAATAAATCCAGCCTCAGTCTTGGCTGTGTTCAGTATCTTGTCATTACTTTTGTCTCCTTTCAGGAATGCCTCCCACCTGCAGTCTTCAGGCCCTTTGCAGTCCTGGATCCATTTATTTTCCCCAACATTTCTTCATAAAGAAACCCAGACAATTTTCTCCCATGGAGAGGGGAGAAACTGAGGCACAGCAAAGCAAGCTGCCTGGCCCAGATCAGGGAGGGGACAGGAGTACCCACCACTCATTTGAGCTGGGCTGATTCGTACTGATCATTTCTTCATCTGCACAATGAGCATCAGGAGGCTTTTGCTCCCTCTCATGAATAAGCTGTTTAGGAATTACTTGGATGCTCTTTGCCATCAGATTTTAATCATCAGAGTGCCTTCCTTGTGGGACTGCATGGGGCCATGCAGGCAGCCAGCCAAGCTCCTGAGAGCCAGGCCTCATCTAAATACATGCACCGATTATTCTTAATAACGGCAGGCAGACACCAGCTTGGCTTGAATCTTGTCTCCATCTCTTATCACCAGTGGGGGATTCCTATCACATCCCAGTGGTCCTCCCAGGAGGACAATGGTGAGCTCCAGGTGCAATTCTCTCCTTCAGCCCTTGAAGACACTCCTGGGAAAAGCCATGTTGGGAGACATGTGGGTCGAATGCTGAGGTCCAAACAGGAAGGTCCACTCAGGTGTGCCAGCTCTCAGGAACACTGGGCATCAGCTCTGCAAGGCTGCCAGCAGATACGGTTGCCTGTGCTAATTTCATGCCCATCCTCTTCACTCTCCACAAAATTCCAGGCAGGCCTTCAACTTTGGCTGACATTCAAAACTGTCACCTCTCTGCAGACATTAACTTGGAGGCCTCTGTCATCTCTCACATTAAAATGCTATCACTGGGAGTCAGCACAGCTTGACTCAGCCAGCTAAAGGGCTGGCTCTGGCCACACGGCAGGGACAGCCAATTCACACTTGACACCCATGGTCAATTTGACAGTGATGGACATGCTATTTAGGAGTCATTTGCTCATCTCATTTCCCCAGGTGGGAGGTTGTGTCATGGAGCTGCCTTCCCTAGGTAGGAGAACTGTTGATGCTCTCCAGCCTCTCCGTTGTATGGAAACATACACACATGGGCTTCTCCATCTGCTCTCTGAGCAGGAGATGCTCCAAAGAGCCTGCCAGGAACCCAAAATGCAGCCACCCCATCCTGCACCTACAGAGGTAGCTTTGCTCACAGACTATGTCACCTTGAGACATTGCTCACTGCTCTTGTGTCTGTCCCCTTCCCCAGAATTATGCCCATTTCTTTGGATCTTCCCCACATCCTTGCCAGAGTTACCCTTTCCCTTCTTGGTCAGGACAGGGAAGAAGTCCTCAGTCTTCTCAAACACTGCTTGTGTTTTCTGAGCCCATTTGCTCTTGCTACATATGCTGTCAAAGGCTACAACAGATTTCTTTCAAACCAAGACACACCTTTGCGCCCAGATAGGGCTTAGTCACTATACCCTGACCTTCCTTATAACAAGGAGAGGCAGACGCGTGATGCTCATTAAGCTCTAAGTCAGTTTTTAATGGACATATGCATCCTCCTTTTACCAGGTCATGTCTCAGTCTGGAGGGGCTCACCCTGTCACTGTACGTCCTTCCAAACAGGCAATGATAAAACAGCCAATGGCCAACAGTCCTCAAAAGCCTCAGGAAAGAGGGCTTTATATGCCTTCACCCCCTACCATGAGCCCCAGGCATCACAGTAGGTGCACCAGCCCTGGAATGGGTTAGTATGGCGTATGTTGACTTCAGAGCATTACCTCCTTGGTGCCCACAGGCCTCATATGCACTGGTGATTAACTCAGCAGATTCTCAACCCAAGCTCAATCACACTCCCCATTGACTGAAGTCGGCTCAGCACCTGCATCTGCCAATGCCCAAGTACATTGCAGCCATAGCTCTGTTTCTGAAAAGTTAGACATCATAGTAGTCTCCTGTACCTCTGTATGCTTCTCTAAAAACAAAGCCCACCTGCAGGTCAGGAGTGACAGCTATGAACCAGCTTGGATATTCTGGTGCATAAATTCCAATTAAACCAGGCTTATTCTAGGTAAACTAAAAAAACCACAGGGAACTAGCTAAAGCTGAACAGAAAATACAAGTTTCCATACAGACATGAAGCTATAAGCCACCAGAGCTGTGGTCACCTGCATCTATATGCCACAGGAGAGGGAAAAATACACTTGGTTTTTTCGAACACTTAGGGTAGTTTAGAGTCTAATGACCCAAGAACTCCTTTCCACTTATTGCCCTCGCACAGTGTCATTGATAACACATTCAAATCCCAGGCCTGCAGAAGATAATTACAGCAGGGGAACTCAGCCAGCTACCACTGGGATCTACTTCCTAGCCTTTTCTAGTTCTTGGAAGCCTGAGCTGAGACCCATCCTAAACACCCTGTAAAACAGATGTCTTATGCAGTGTGCCCAGAAGTCCTTCCCCAGAACTAGGTTCTTTTGGATCAGACAAAGAGAGCAAATTCCAGCATCCTCCAGCCCTTGCAGTGAACATGGCTCCTTTGAGAGCAAGATGCAATCAAAGCTTGGAGAGTGCCTTTCCCCACAGCTGTGGCTGCCTGGCTCTGGGACAGTGGTGCACTCTATTTCTGTCATCAGTGCCACCTGTCTCAGATGAAGAAGGAGAATGAGGAGTTTTATTCCCCTCAGAGATGCCCACAGACTTTCTCTTGAAGGTGACCAGGCACCAGGGGTGCAGCAGCAACATCTTTACACAAAATACATTTGTCTCTTTCCTCACCTCCAAGCAGCAGAGCCAACACAGCTGCCAAGCTAGCCAGAGTGGATGGAAAGGGACCGACTGACAGATCATTCACAGATCTCATGGCTTCAGAAACAAAGCCCAAGGCCCTAACATTGCTACCTCTCTCCCTGCTGAAGAGGAACAGTCTCTGATGGCCAGGGCAGTCTGGCTTTGCTCCACCACCACCCATTCCCAGCCAAGGAAAGATGAGGATGGCACTTGCCTCCCAGTTGCTTGTTCGGTCCTTTTATGGGGAAGAAAGATCATTTTATAGCAGGGTCTGGTAGAGTACTCAGCTTTCTCTTCCAGACTCCAACAGAAAGAACTTGACCTGTGTCCTCAGAACCTCTTAGTCATCAGGCTGAGCCTCCCCTCCTCCCACTATCCTCCTCTTTTATGGAGTAGCAGCAGCAGAGCATGGGGTGAGAAGTCAAGGGAAGGACAACTTGACTGATGGAGCTCAGGTTGTGGGGTCAGCACAAGGCGTCGTGATCCAGGCTCAGACAGAGCCATTTCCTCTGTGATTTTATCCGCTGTGATTTTTATCTTTCATCTGTTCACACGTCATGCCACCTGGACATAATACAGAGCAAGCTGAGCGCTTGGCTCCAGACTTAACCCCTTCACTGCTTCCCTGGAAAGCAGGAGGCCCCAGGCACGGCACAGTTCTGTGCTTGTGGCTTTGCCTGGCAATGTGGACCTTTTCTTTACAGGCCCTATTTATTGCCTTGAACATCTGTTAAGTGGCAGGTTTATCTTTCTCTGCTGACCCCATGGACAACATTATGATTTACCCACAAAATTCACACTCTTGATGGCAAATCATTAGACGCAATTTTTGGTCCTTGTTTTAGGAGAGACATGATGGTTTCAGTTACTGCTGTAAGCTATGTGAGCGCAACCCTGATAGGTTTCAGCAAGGGCTACTCAGGTGATAGCACAGACGTAAAAGGCAGGCAGAAAACATTTCCTCTCACTGCACAAAAGGTATTCAGCCTTAGCAGCTGCTTATGAAGAGCTGGAGTAATGAAGACCAGCCTTCTGCTCCACTGCACCCAAACCAAGACCAGGGGTGGAATTAGGTGGCATTTGACATGAATGCAGGTGTTCAGACCAAGATATACTGACTTATACCAAAAGCAAAGAACATTTTGAATGTCTACAGGGAAATTGGCAACAACTCCCTACCAAAGTCTCATCCATAGAGCACGTCTGACCTAAAGCCCTTTAAAAGGCAGATGAAAACTTCACCCCCATTCTATAGGTGAGGACCAGCATGAAAAAGGAAGGGGAGGAAAGGGATATTAAAGTCAAGAACTGTCCCAGGTGCCATGTCCCCAGCCATAGCGCATGATACCATTTCATTAACCATTTAACTACCAGACATCCTCTCACCTCCACAGGCCAGGCAAGCATTCAAGTGTCCTCACATGACATTCACTGAACTTCCTTTCAGGTCCATATAGCACGAGGTCCCATTGTCCAAACAGGATGCAGCTCCAGTGGAGCTGCATAGGAGACCCAGCCTGTGAGATGTGGTGGAGAGGCCTGCAGGAAGCCTGGTGACCCCCATAACATGTACCACTATCCTCCTCCAGACAGGACCCAGGACCCTCCTTCGCAGCCCTCCGCCTTTCCTGGCTCCTCCAAAGAGCAGAGGGCTAGCTCCTGCATCCGCCTAATTCCACTGTGATAAATTACCACCGGATGGGACAAAAGTAGAAACTGCTTTGAGCATGGGATATTTTAAGGTGCTTATGGGTTGGTTGGGTTGGGTATTTTCTCCACAAAATTTCCTTATTTGTTTCCTTTCTTGCTTCTGGTATAATAGAAGAGACAGCTGGAAATTCCCTGTTGTTTATCTAAAAAGTCTAGGGAAAAATACAAAATGCATCTAACTAAAAAAACTATAGGTCTTGAAATTATTTTGGTTTTAATTTGTGGCTTCTTAAAACCAGTGACCCCCCTGTCTGAATTTGGAAAAATATATAAAATTGGACAAAAGAGCACATTCTCAAATAAACCCTTTTTGGCTTTCATATGTGTCTCCCAACTAAGGAATCTATGGGTGGCAAGGTGCAATATTTTTAATGGCACTTTCAAACTAAATCAAAGCATCTTATAAGGAGCTGTAACAAGTTACAGTTCTTGTTCTCTTTCAGAAGGACAGGGCAGGGTAACTTCAGGTTGGTTAGTTTGTTTGGGTTTTTTTTTTAATAAACAGTACACGCAGTGAACACATATGAATTAATTTCAAAAGGTTAAATTCTCCTTATGTCAAAACTCATCTCTTTTTGACATTAGGAGACTCCTTTATTTAAGGCAGTCCCTACATCAAGGGCTGCCAAAATCCAGGTAGGTATAGTGGGAAGGATCTACCCATAAATGCCCAGCTCTCATATGTTCCCAAAGCATCTGCTCTTGGCCACTGTCAAGAGGAGTTTACTATATCAGAAACAATACATCCAATTTGGCAGTTCTTATTTTTCTTATGGGCACAGAGACACAACTGACTTCAAGGGAAGTGGCTACATGTCAATGTTCGCCCAGTGGTGCATCAACTCTTGGAGATAGAGACCTTCTGTCCTGTGTCTGTTCACCACACAGCACAGAGGGATGCTGAGCCATAACAACTCTCACAGCCTTTGCATATGTCCAAGTATATGAAACCTAACTCCAGTGTAAGGGCTGTATTAAACGCTTGAGAGCTTCAAACAAATCCTCATTTGCCACAAAATTAAAATACCTCTTTTTCCCTTGCACAAGAGACTGAATGCACAAAGAAGTTCAGCTTTGGTACACCAACTTCAACATGGCTATCAGCCTTCTGCTGTCTCCATGTAATTCCCTTTGGCATCTCCCCTCTCCTTTAGCCATTTGCATTAGTTGTCCACTCGATGGATTTGCCCTGGTAGCACGTTCCCAGAGACAGAAACACTCCTGACACTCTGCACTAGCGAAGACACAGACATCTGATTGGTGATGGTCAAATATCTGCATTCAGAATTTATACCCCCACATACACTTCTCTCCATACACAGAAAATAACCCTGAAAAATCCCCAAACAGACCATTAGAACAATTACACTTTCTCCCTCTGGACTGAGAACACTCAGTCACTCCTGGTCCCACCACTTCTGCCCAAAATGACCCTTCTGGGTTAAGAACTCTGGGTTTCTAAGACATCCATAGAAAATACCACTTCCAGATCCAGGTTTTCATGGGAAGAATCATGCTCTGCCACCAAGCCGGAGGTAGCAAACTCTGCTGTGTTTGCACATGGACAAACCCCCCAGAGAACAGGCAGCAAAACCAAATCCAATCGTCAAACCAATGCTCTTCCCAGCAAGCTGCCAAGGGAGCCCTCCAGCAACATAAATTTTGGGGTGTCCTTGCTCTGTGGTCAGCCCAAGTCAAAGATATCTTATCGCCGACCGTTTCCCCATGTGGTACAAATTCATGTCCCTATCATTAAAGAGACACATGGTTTATTTACTCATTACCATATCCAGCTGTTGGCTTGCTTTCTTCCCATATTTCAGGGTAAGTAGTGATTTGACATAAATAATGCCCCATCCAGCTATGGCCTGAAAGATATTGTAAATATTAAAAAAGTCTTCAGCTCCAATAGCTCTTTTCAAGTGCTTGGTCCAAACCCTACTTAGTATGGGAGCGGGGGGAGGTTGGTAAAGAGAAAACCCAACGCCATTACTTAAATAGCCCCATTAAAAACGAGCACAGTGAATTACGGGTTTATTAAACAGATGACATTACATCAGGAATGATGAATCATAATGTTTCTGTTCAGGATCACAATGGTATATGACCTATTCAGCTGTAATCATTTGCCTCCTATTCAAAGCCCCTATCAGGTGTGCTGGCCTCTCTCCTCATCACGGTAACATCCCCCTCACACTAGGGACCCGCTGGCATCTATTTCTCAATGACTCACAAACTGCCATAGCTTGCTGCTGTGTGGAAGAAGAGGGAAGGCGACAATCCCACCAGGAAGTCCAGAGAGGATCCTGGGTTTTGTTCCTAGATGGGAAGGGAAGGTTTGGATGCCTTCCCAGAGAAGAACAAAGTTGGGGAGGAGTCTCCAAGTTTCCAGGCAGGAGGGTGTCTGGAGTCTCAGGCTCACCCCTCTTGCATTGGTTTCTCCTGTGTCACAGGAGCTGAACAGGATGAAGCAACAAGCCAGTGGCTGACCTCACAGAGGTCACCAATCCCTCCATCCATCTGCACCTCTTAGTTTACCTCCCAGCAAGCTCATGGTCAGATCTGTGAACAGAGTGTGCACCCCTGACTCCCTCCACACTACTGGCTCTCATCTGTCTGGCCCCATGTTCCCATGCATCCCTGCATGGGATGGCTGCAGCCACCCTGACGCTGCAGCTTCAGCCAGCTTCTCCTAAGGTTGATCTGGGGCAGGGAGACAAAATCACGGGTATATGCAGAGTCCCAAAGCCTCAGGAGAGGGATCTGTGGTGGTAATGAGATTTTGGTGGTGTTTGTCTTAAGGCTTCTAATGCCCAATACCCTTCCATCATGAAAGCTGCTTTGGGCATGTAGTTGGGATTTCAAGAATAATAGAAGTATGGGAAGTTACGTGCTGTAAAATGACTAGGATGACAAAGGTTACAGCAAGAGGCTGTCAGATAAAGGACTCCAGACTGCAGCAGGACATAGCCTTCTATTACACATACAGCATTGCTGGTTTACCTATCAGAAAAGCAGATCCCCACTGCTAAAACACAACTCATCGATTTAGCTGTTGCTGGATCTGTCCTTTCCAGAGCTCTTCATAAACTCCTTCAATCCATCTCCATCTCTTCCCCATGTGTTTAAAACCACACTGTCTCCAAGGCAGGTCATGCATATGGATCAGAAAGAAGAGCCCTCTGAAGATGGGCTTCCCTCTCTGTTTCAGTCCTTGCAGGACTGAGAGAGGTACCATTAGGAGAAGACCCTGGGCTTCCAGTCCCTGCAGCCCAGCAGGTAATACCATGGACTGAAACTACCACATGAAACATTTCCCACATTTTGTTCCTCTCGTCCTTCTCCCAGTATTTGCCTGCCACCTGTAAATAACAGGGAGAGCGTGACATCCAAAGTCCCAGATAAAGCAGTTCTGTGCCACAGCCCCATGCAAGCCAACGGCTTCTATTTTTACATCTTTGGTGAGAACCACGTGTCAGCTATCAACAACACACGCAAAAAAAAGCCCCTGCATTCAGATCCCCACTCCGCCTCCATCTTCTGCTCGGGCAGACCTCAGACAAGCGCCCAGCAGCCCCATCTGCTCATCACCTGCTAGCATTTGGGTAGCAGATACGTCAAACTCCCAGCTCATGTTTTCACACGTAGGAGTTTGCTGTCTGAGTGATGAGGTTGTCTGTGCATTGCCATCCAGAGGGTTTTTTTGAAGCCTTTACAAAATACTGTATGCCAGTAATTCTTATGTAAGTAATCAACCTGCTTGCCCCCATTTTACAGACTGGGAAACTGAGAGATGAAGAAAACAGGCAGAAAGCTGAGATATCTGTTACTCTTGCGTCTCCAACCCCTAGGAACCGCTCCTCTTCCTCCAAGATGGCCTCACTCTGTCCACTCATCTTCACATCTGTATCTGCTTCTGAAACAGTTCCCTTCCCCACCCCACCCCCACCACCAAAACAACAAACCCCAAAACAACCCAGCCACCTCCAGCAACAAAAACCTGCCAAGGGAAGTTAAACTCTGGCTTTGGACCATGGTGGTGGAAAAGTCCAGGTTCTCTTAAGTGAGCCTTGTCACACTGCAGGATGCCAGTGGCCAGGACTCCTCATCTGCCTTGGCAGTAGCAGGTCCCTTTCAGTCCATGCCAAACAGCCGTTTGAACCTCTCTTTGCCTAGGGCTTTGTTTGACCTCTCACTTCCAGCACAAAATGCAGAGTCCTACAAAAACTGAAGGCATGTCCCTAGAAAGGAGTCACTAATACCATAAGGGATTTAAGTAATTGAGGTCTCAGCTGCTGGGTGGGCCATGGCATCTACAGAGATCTGTGAGTAAGCTTAACAGCACAATAACAAAATTTCCTATAACTAGGAAACTGGTAACTTAAATTGAGGTTTTACACATCAGAATCAACAATGACAATTATTTCTGTTTGCACTGCAATTGTTGTAACAGCACTGATTCTAAACTTAAAGAAAAAAAAATCCACCCCAGATTTTGCTCTAGTCTAGGAAAGAGTCAGCTCTCAAGCCTCAGCTAGAAAGAAAGGCACTTGCTAAGAAGGATGTGGGAAAATAGAGGGTTAGATTCACCAAGCTCCTCTTGGGTCATGTTAAAATTACTACGATTTAAGTTAATGAATAGATTTCCTTTTGTTCCAGCTCAGCTTCACTCTGCAATGTTACAGCCGTTATCCCAAGCTGGTAGCAAGCACTATTCAGATAAAACAAAGCCCAGCTTCCCTTTAGCATTACCACTAAGACTTCATAATAATATTCATAAAATAGCTATTAAGATGGGAGGGGATAGTAAAACTACATCACTAAAAGTGAGGCACTCGGGTTATAAAATACCAGGAATTAAATCTGCCCTGAAACACGAATTCCCTTCCCACCCACATTTGCTTGTTTCTAAAGCATCTTTAATGGCAGGGCCACATCCTGATTGCTCCTCAGGACCTTTTCCTCATCCAGGCTGCAGACAGCGCAAAGGGGTCCTCAAGGCTCCGCTTAGGCTGCATCTCCTGACACCTCTTACTGCATTGGGCCCCACTCTCTGCTTAGACCTGTTTGGCACTCATTGCAGGGGCCATTTGGGTGAGGACATGTCCATTTGGACAGCTCCCACCTCTGCAGAGCTGGGAGGTTCAACCACGCCTTGCTCTGAGCTCTTCAGGGCAAAGAGGGAAACAGTGACAGAGGTCACAGCAGAACCACAGGCAAATTGGACAATGAGACTTGCTCCATGGCAGGCTTGGTTTGGCTCCATCTGTGCTTCTTCCAGGGAGCAGGAAAGCCTGTTTTGTGCAGCCTTTGGCAAAAACAGCTTTCCAGGGACAACCTCTTATATGTGATATTCTGCTCCCTTGTTCCAGCAGACTGCAGCAACAAGGGATAGCTCAACCCATAAGGTAGATCTGAACTCTTGTATCTTCCCATTCTTGCCCTACATACCCCCCATCACCAGGAAACCAACAGCAAAGGTTAAAAGGCAGGCTACCTGGCTCTTCTGGATCGCTGCAAACCATTAGCCCTTCAGGAGCTATTAGTAGCCACGGTAAGAAGCTAACAAGGTGAGTACTTCCCCCCAAAGGTTAATTTGCTGAAAGCAAGCATCAGTGCAACCATCAGGACGGGGGGGGGGGGGGGTT
>NDXB01017189.1:351724-379534 GCA_002631895.1 Agapornis roseicollis
GGGGGGGGGGGGGGGAGGAGAAATGCACACAGACAGGCAGCCAACCAGCCAGCTTACTCAGGCTTGCAATAGGTGACATGGTGTAACTTCAGAAGTCCTGCAGATCTACACACTTGGTGAGACAAGGCCACAGCAGCACTTCTGCTGTGAAAGTGTTCAGAGCATTTTGTAGCACTACAAGACCCTGATTATCCCAGACCAAGATCTGTCTTTTCACTATAGCCAGCCTCAGTGCCCAGCATACCTAGTTTCTAGCATAAACTCAGCAGTAGAGTTCACCCAGCAACAATTACATCAAGCTGCAAAGAGCTAGTCACATTGGAAACACGCAGAAGAGGGTTGCAAGGGCCAGCAAGGTTGCAAGGAGCTGAGAGGTTAGGGTCCTCCTAACTAGACCTACATTTGAAGTCTGTGGCTGCAAAAACTTTTTGCAGACTTGTTTTTTTCAGTATCTTTATGATGAGGAGATGGGAAAGGAGATATGTGAGAAGAGGAGGAACCACTGTATTTATTCAGGCTGACAAATCACGTAACACCAGCCAGAGCATTTCAGCTATAACCCCTGCATTGCGCCAAGCACTGACACTAATAGGACAACAGCTGAGCAGTTAAAAGGAGACCAGAGACAATGAGATATCAAGTCAAAAAAACTCATGGACAAGAGACAGAAAGGCTAATTTCTGCTTGCTTGCTTTAGTGAATGGAATGTTTTCAGACAGATACCATGCTCAGGAAAAACTACATTTCTGTGTCACCACCAATTAGTGCCTCTTCTTTAAGAGGCTGTAATCTTCCTGCCTTTTTGCTGGACGAGGTTTTTACATAGGCCCTATAGAAAGTATGTCAGAGCTTGAAGTGCACAGCATCCCTCTGCACAGAGAAGTGGCTGAAACAAGCAGCTGACCCTGTGCTAACTCTCATTTAAGGACTGTTCACAAACTGTGGGAAACAAAATTTGACAGTCCCTTTGATAGGGATAGAGGCATGGGGAAACACAGAGGAGAGCCTTTGAATCAGCAGGCAAACAGCAACTCAGGCTTTGTTTACATGCTTTCCCAGCCGAGTTAATAACCATTACAGTGTGGAAGTAGCTGTACTGGTTTTGTGGCTCCAGGTATACCTATTCTGAAATCCCTTCATATGGAATTATGCATCCCTAGCTGTGCAAGTCCTGGGCAGCCTTGGGGCTCATAGGTAGTGAAAAGGCCCTGTAAGAAGCAGGGCTGCAAGTCTGGGCAGGTGTCTCTTCTAACACATTGTTAGACAGACACATGGCAATGTAAGAACCAAGCATCAAGAAAGAGTCCACTCCAGCCAGGTAGGACTAATGTCCCTAATGTTCCCCCCAGAGCCTGTGACCCACTGTCCTAATGAGGACCTTCGAGGTCTCATAGGAAAGTCACAGCAAAAAGCCACTGGTGAGGCTCAGGCAAGGTCAGGAAGGAAAATCAAGGGGAGGTGGAATGAGCATGCAGCCAGTAAGCACAGACATACTGGAAAGCCAGACATCAAAACCAGTGTATGGCAGCAATAGAGAGAGGAAGAAAACCAGGACTGGAGGCTGTGTGTCCAATCATTGCTTTCACTAAATTAAAAATGTAAATTCCCTGTGTACTAGTCTGCCTTGGAGAAATGAAGAGTAACAGGCAATTAGGAGCACTGAAGTAGCAATGACAGCAGCAACAGGCAAACATCTCTGGTAAGGGTGAGGGTTTGGGCGGCAAGTACAAATCTCCTCCCTCTTTGAAGAATGCATGGGAAATGGTGTCTGGTCCAGCTCTCAGTTTACTTCACTGCCAGTTTAATGCTTCCTATTAAGCAGTGGTCATATCATGTTTAATCTGGGTTAATAGTATTGCTGGCACGCTCAAGGGAGACATTGCTGGGAAGAGGCACAGGCAATTTGACCCTCGGAAAGCCACAGGCACACATGGCTCCAGAGTCAGATGTGTACTTTGCAGCTAGATCCTCAGGTGCTAATAAAGGTTGATCATACACTGTATGCCTTTCCCCAGTAAGGTGTTAACAGCCTCCCTTTGCTACCCAGCCATGCATTTCCATGTGACTAGTAGGAGCTTAAAACCTCTGAGATTATGAGCCACCACTGCTGACAAAACCAGTCAAACTCCTCCAAAAAACCCACCCAAAAATAAATACATGGGAAGGCGAAGCAATTGCTGAGCACAATGGTAGAAACGTCACCATCTGAGAAAACCAGCCTAGAAATACAATTTGGCCTGCCCTCGTCCCTCTTGCGCAATGCAGCAACACTATGAGCAGCACCAGAGCTACCCTGGAAATACCTGCAAGTCATCCACTGCCCTGTGCTCCGCAAATGTAGCATGCGATGGAGTAACAGCACACAGATGTCCCACTATGGACATCCCGACTTCCACCTCCACCCAGGAAGGTTAAATGCAAGAGAAACCCAAGGTTTAGACACCAGTCCAACCAAGAGAAGGAAAATGCTGGGAAACACCAGAAACCTGAAAAAAGTGCTGGGGACAAGCACCTACCACCACCACCCCCACCAACCCAGAAAATATCGGTGAAGGAAAGCTGAGAAATGAGAGATATGGAAGTGCTGATGAGAAGGAGATGGAGCTACTTGGCAGTGACTGGGTTATAGGCAATCTTACAACAGTTTATGAAAATATCCCATTAATCTTCATAGCACAATCTTAATTGCAAAATCTTTCATCAGCCTTGTTATTTGTGCACCTGTCACTGGAGACACTCGGAGTTGTTTTGTCGTCATTTCTCACACTAATTAGAGGGGCTTGGGGTGGTTTGTGGGGTGGGATGGGGTGGGGGGCTGTTGTTCTTTTAATTGTCCTCAGCACAGCTCAGCTTTACAGTAATGCTGCCAATTAGGGTCCCACCCTGTGCAGGGCTTGTGCCTGCTAGGCACATTACAGAGGACTAGAGGGGTTGTTTTAATTAAATACCCCCAGACTAGTCAGGAAATATTTAGAGCAATTTAACAATCTGCTGCAGAGTTGTTAAGCCTGCAATATATCTGCTTAATGTTCATTTGGGTATTTAATAATCTCCCTACCTTATCTAATCCTGTTTAAATTTAAAGAGGTGCATCTAAGCTGGTGAGGTAGCTAGTGCTTATTAACAGCTGCTGGTTATTAAAGCATATTTGAGATGTCATCACCAGTGAGCAGTCCCAGTAGCAGGCAGAAGACTTGATGCCTGTGAATGTATTTCTTTCTTAACTGGGGCTGCCCAGGGACAAGACCCAGTGTTTTCATTGCAAGCTCTGCTGTCACCCATGGGTACCCTTAGTTTCCAACCTGCTTTATCTGCCTAGGGAAGAGAAAGTAGTGGCCTTATTGTGCAATTAGTTAAAGTTACAGGTTATTTCTTTTTAAGGCTGTTTTTCAGGACTTTAGCTACTCAGACGAGGACATTTTTAAAGAATTGAATGTCTTGTTTTCTCAGGTTAATGGAGGTTGTGTTTTGTTTTGTTTTGCTTTGCTCAGCCAGTTCTTCACAACTGTTCTATAAGGTCCACAGAAAATCATTTGCCTGAGGATAGCCTACAAGACCAGAAAGACTTTATTTTGCAATGTTTTAGTCCAGCTATCCTTACAGAATTTGTATCTTTCTAGGCTTTCTGTTCTGTTCTTGGCAGTGTTCTTAGCTCAGATGCACTAGCACTTCCACAGCCATGCTCTTCAGGTTGCCCTGGATGCATTTCCTCTATTCTCTCCAAAACAGGAAGCTCCAGCACACTTCAAAGTGGTGCCGCTGGAAACTGATGAGGGTAGGTCCCAAACTATTACAATTGCAGACAAGAAGAGGTTGTTATGGAATACACAACTTAAACAACTCATACAAAGGGAGAATAAGGCCCACAATTTCAGCTTAAGTGTGAAATATTCTTCAGGCAAAGCTAAGAATTTTCCTAGCACATTCAGGACACGAACATTAAGTCATTCTTAAATCCTGTGAAACTGAAGAGCCTAGACTGTTTCAGAAGCACTAACTCAGACGAGTTTAAGGTACCTTTGCTGCTGAAGCTAGAAAATAACACCTATGTAAATAGAGGGGAAAAGCTTGCCAGCCAACTTAAAACCAGAAAATACATCTGGGAGAAATCTCCTTGATGAATCAAATGAGATATACTGTTCTCAAGAGCTAAGGCCACAATGCCTTGAAGGTTTAGTATCAGCACCCTCAGCTGGATGAGGATCCCCACCATCTTGTTCAAGCAAGAGTATCTCAGGTTCTCACTGTAAAGGGCTGATTTTCATAATTTTTGGTGCTCTGCTTTTGGTCACCTTATTTTGAGACAGAAATGGACCATTTGGAAGGAGTGAGCTCAGAGGTGACACATATCACTCTCATTGTGCAGGAGCATAGCCATCCCAGTTGGTTTTTATTGATAAGAGCAGCTTTCAAGCAGCCTGCTAGAAACAAGAAGGAAAAGTTTTTTTCAGCCACATGCACTAAAGAACATAAATAACAGGGTGAAAACTGAGGCAAAGAAGACTGGAGGGAGGGGGGAATGATGACACCAATACACTTCCTATGCTTGTTACATTAGTCTTGTTTAGAAGCTCTAGAAGAGGTTAAGCAATATATAACTCCAAGGGTCTTTAAAATCAGATTAGTCCAGAAACAACATAGGTAGAGTTAATCTTACTTTGGGGCAGGGAGACAGACTCACGGCCTTGACAAGGTTCTTCTGATGCCTCTTCTTCTGTGGCCTTATGCTGTAGCACAAAGCAACACTGAGCCCCACCCCAGCCCCTTTTGCCCTACAGTGAGGAACAGGTTATGGTACTAGTTAGAGAAGTCTGTCCTTTAGAAACAAGCTAAAACCAGAGACAGATAGTCCATAAACACAACCCAGCACATGTAGCAATCTGGCCTTCAAGGCTTATTGGTCTCATGTAAAAAAATCTAACCCACTTCATACCCCCACAGAACCCCCAAACCCAAGCCCTCCTCCACAAGCAAAACCCACAGTCCCCACTCCAGATTTGGATGACAGATGACCAGAGGGGAGCAAACAGAGCAGATATTTTTGTTTGTTCTTTGTTCCTTGTCTCTCAGACACTGGTGTCATTTAGGATTTTTTGTGGAGGAAACACATCAGCACAGTGACGGATCCTGTCTGGTCCCATCAGCAACAAGGCGTCGTGTCCCCAGAGTAACACAAGAGGACTGCGGTTCCTGCAGGGAAGGCTGCTCAGCAGGAGGTGTCAGCCTGGGAAGCACAACAATTGTTTCTCTCCCATCGGTTTAGTGGCACTTGGAAACTTGCAGGGTGGGGGGAAAAGGCTGACTCTGAACCCGGAGGTGTGCCAAGGACTTGCACTGAAGAACAGTGAGCAGAATTCACACCCAGGCATCATTGCAACACCAGCTGCCCATCATGTCAAGTGAAAAGGAACAAGCATCCTTCAAGTGGCTGTTTCCTACCGGACATGCCCTGTAGGGTAAGGAAAGGGACTTCTGAGCCCTCCTCCATCAGCTGACACTTCCCATTGCACTCCCCTGTGTGCAGAGCTGCAGTCACAAATCATGGATTTATTTAAGTCTCTTGAAAAACTAAAAGGATGCAACGGTTTACAGTGTGATTTCCTTAATTCTCAATAAAGGATCCTATTGGTTTCCTCCTCCATAAGTCACCCCTGCCTTAGCAGTGTGGGAGCAGGACAAAGGGATGGCGTGAGTTAACACTCCAGTGCCCTCTAGCTTTTGCTGTAGCATCCTTTCACAAAGAGCATCAGAGGACTTCATATTCTCTGTGACCATGTGGAGAAAATCCTAGTGAAGATTGGCCGTGCTGTTCTGCCTGCCAGTCAAATGGGGATCCAAGGTGGAGAAAGACTGAGCAGTGTGCCAGACACATGCACAAGCTGAAGAGCACCAGCTCCCCAGACACCCAGCCCACCAGATGACTTATGCTTAACACCCTGAAGATTCCAGCTGGGGCTGTCAGTATAATTTTATATAACACATAGGGAAAACTGCCTGCAAAAAGCCAGTCTCTGTATTTGGCTTACTGGGAGAGGAACTGGCCTCCTCAGTGCAACAAAGTGGGATGCACCAGTATCAAGTACACATGTATTAGAATGCCACATTTAGTCTCCTCTCTGCTGTTTAGAGCTACTTGGGCCTTGCCTCTTGCCAGCAGGAGATGGCATGACATGGCTCTTCACTGTGTAGAAAGCACTTGGAGGTGCTGCTTGTGAACAGCAGGCTCAGAGGGAAAAACCAGCAGAGGCATACACAGAGCATGTGATAATTTCT
The DNA here is from genome assembly GCA_002631895.1 of Agapornis roseicollis. Taxonomy (NCBI): domain Eukaryota; kingdom Metazoa; phylum Chordata; class Aves; order Psittaciformes; family Psittacidae; genus Agapornis; species Agapornis roseicollis. The sequence goes on from NDXB01017189.1 coordinate 357,998, forward strand.
GCGCTGTGCAATTACAGCTGGGAAGGAGTAAACCTCTGGTGCACAAACCTGCCAACAGTTTACTGCCGACAGGGAAACAAAACCGACAGTTGACACTGGAACAGCTACTGATACCCTGTAATCATCTTAAAAATAGACTTTTTGCAAACCTGCTTGTTAGTAGTGAGAACATATGCTCTTTTTAAGGGGGGGAAGGGGGGGGGAGAGCAAGCGGGTGGAGAAAAGCCTCTCAGCATCTCCAAAGCAACATTTGCATTAGCCAGAGCAAGTGTTTAGTGAAGCTGAGGTTGCAAGCATCTTCCCAGAATTCGATCCAGTCCAACTTGATGACCAAGACACATTGAGATCCTGCATTGCTACAGCACATCTCCCAGCATCAAGTACACTTGGTCCTCTGAGTCCAGCAGCAAGTGTTTTGCACTGCTATTTCAGAAACCCTGCTTATTCTGTTTTATTACACATATATACATAGCTGTGTTGTCTAGCACAATGCTGTGTTCGCTACCTTACTTCTGCTGCACTGTGGCATGGAAATGTCCATTGTCATGACCTCTTGTGCATCTCAGTATGAAGTCTCCTGGGACCACTGAGGTCCGAGTGTGACTATGGCAGCAAGAGCTCATCTCTCTGCTTATTCCATAGTCCTTGCCTGGTGCTGGTCAGCTCCATCATCCTCATCTCTCAGGACTATTTGAAGGGAAGCATGTGACATTCCCGTACATCCATGTCCCTCCAGTGGCTAACATCTGCCATGGCACCCCCTCTTCACAGGGCTACAGTCCATACATAAATATCTGACACAGGCAGAGACTCTCCACTACTCAGACATTAAGCCATGGCAAAGCACAGTGCTGCATCTCCAAACGATGCCACCAGACACCTCCTGGGTCATGAAGCAACCTGATCCTGGTGTGCAGGAAGGCAATAAAACCCATCAGTTGCATGAGGCACTGCCCTTCGGCAGGCTCCTGGTGCACAGCCTTAATGCATGGTGAGTAGTACTCCTTTTAACCACAGTCCCCAGGATACCGGTCTCTTTCCCCAGCCCAAGGAAGACAGAGGAACACCATCGCTGAGACAAGTGCTCTGGAGTCTTACTCCAGCCTGAAGCACTCGCTGTCACACAGAGCTTGATGACAGCAAGACCTGGCCCAAGGACTGTGGCATCTCAGAAAGTGACGAGCACAAGGTATGCTTATGAAGGACAGCACAGGTCAGGACTAATCCAGAGTTCATGAAAACAGAGACTTCAACCAGGTCTGTTCTGGGTTACGTTTTTTTAGCTTGATTCCAGCACATTTTTGTCAAATCCTGAAGACAGAACAATATCCATCCAGAAAGGAGGGAGGGCTGGTTTGGTCCCATATTCAACATGAAATTCACCCTCCTGCAACTTGCTGTCCCCTCTGTGCTCAGCACATCAACACTTCAGGAAGAAAGGAACAAACGTTCCTTGTAAGTGGATTTCATTTTGGTATAAGCCATTTAGAGATTATATCCATTTCAGTTTGGGCAGGGATCCAAGGTTAACATCTCTGTTCTTGTTAACAGGGCTTTGCTTGCAAAAGCCCATCACAGTTCAGTTTTACATCTTATTTGGAAAAGTCAGTGCCATGTTACACTGTGCACTAGGACAAGGGGAGAGAAAAGCCAAATCTTGATGGGGCCCTTGTCACTGCTGTAGCTACGAGTAGTTTCCCTAGAACTCCTAGGCACATATCACTGGTCTCCTCTGTCTCTCACCCATGGACACAGACATCACAGACTGGTATTGTACAGTCTTAGGGTGTTCAGCCCCAGAGTTGTTGTTTCCACATGGTCAAGGAAGAAAGACCTTTGCCAACCAAATCAAACATACAACATGAGGGTGGCACCCTCCATCCAAGATCACAGCAGCAATCAAAGTCACACGCTTATTTAAAATCCACATTTATGCAAACTGTGGTTTCCCAGTTCCTGAAAGTCATGTCCACATGTTGCTAGCCAAGTTCCCAAGGTCCTTCATTAGACTGGCCAGCCAAGTTGAGCCTGCATATGCTTTCCTGCCTTGCAGCCCCCCTGCGAAGATCGTAGATCATGCCTACATGCAATGATGTCCCAGAACAGCAGCTGCAAAGTTGATTCAGAGACCATCCTGTCACAGACGGATTTCAAACTCCAGCACCTCTGGAACAGCAGGCACAAGCATCTACCTGCAAGTTATGAACTATGGTAAAAGCTAGTCTTGAACAGTCTGGGTCTCCAACCACCTTGAGACACCCCAGAAAGCAGAAGGGAAGCATGTTCTGGGTAACAAGAAAGTCTTGGCTGCCATAACTTCCAGCCTGGAAAGGATTTGGCTGCACACCAGCAGCCACCTTGCCAATGGGACACTGCCTTTACTGCAGTACCCCAGCACCTGAGCAGGAAGACAGCTTCTTCACCCAGGGCAAATGTACTAACGGCTTTCCCTGAGGTGTTTTCAGATTAGCTCCCAACAGTCAATACTGCCACCATGAATTATTAATCAGCGTGTCATTCAGCCTCAGAAGCTGATGTATCCACACCACACAGGAAAAAAGCTTTCAGTAACACACCCGTGTCAGCAAGCCCAAGGCGAGCTTGCCAGGCACTTTCTCACACCTCCCCGCAGAGCTGCTGAGAGCCTGCAGGAGGAGACCCGCCGGTGGTCTGCGCACTGCCGTCTCCAGCAAAGAGCCATGACGGCCCAGCGCGCCTCCTCTCCCAGAACCAGCTCTGTGAGCGGCTGCATTAGCTCAGAACATCCACCTGTCATGCAAGTCACTCGTTTGGAAAATTATTCTGCTGGAGCATCACTGAGGACACCTTGCCAGTGAAATATCAGACAACATCAGGCAGTGTTTACTTGCTCCAGTGCAGATACTACACATTTATTATTTACACTTTGCAGTGTATTTTTAGAGTTCTGTCAATAAGACTGAGAGTTATCAAGTGATCTGTTTGCAGTCAGTCAAAAGCTGCCATGATTCCCAGTTTGCCTGAGGAATTTTAGGACAGGGATTTACTATTTCATGTGGGCCAAATCTACAACACAGGAAACTGTGGATGTCAGAGATGCCTGCTTGGTCTGAGGTGCTGGAAACCCTCTGCTTCCTGCATGAGGGTGCTTCAAAGGCAATCCACCTCAGGGGGAAAGGAAGGCTGCTGAAACAGTGTAATAACAAAGCATAGATGGTCTACCTTGGTCCCAAGCATTTCAAGAGATGGCTGGATTAATTTTTATAGGCTGTTCCAACTGTACTAAAAACAGCAGTGGGAAAAGTGGGAAAAGTAATTAGGCCAAGCTGAACAGGTTGTCCTACTCCCTGGTCATGTTTGGAGACTGATCCAATCAAAATTGATGCACTCGATAAGAGGCTTAACTGAAAAGGTCTTGTTCATTGCTCATTTGTGGTGAACTAAAGAGAAGATGCAAGCATTTCCCAGGTGGTATCTCCTGCACTGCAGGGCTTTGTGCTTCTCCTGAGTACAGGAGTTCCTTCATATGATGATACCAGCTCATCCTGCCAATACAGAACCATGCAGGCACCATGGATTCCCACATCTCTCCCTGGGCTGGAGGTCAGCTCTCCTACACAGACCCGAGCAGGAGGATGCAGCCCATCTAGCCTGGAAGAACTTTGAAACAATCAGGCCAGCACAGAGAGCAATTCCACACACATGGGGAACATGGATGGGTCTGGAGTGAGGGGGTCACTGCTGTCCTACCTGCAGATGTCAGCTCCTGCCCTAACCAGTATTTTCTGCCGCCTTTTCTACTGTCTTTTGTCAGAGGTGGGAAAATCAATCAGCATTTCCAACCTACTCATAAGTCATGGCATTATTCCCCTTGCTAAGAGCCGTTTAACAGTAACACTAGTAAAATATCCTCCCTGAAAACTGAACACATTTTAAATTTCTTCTTTTGAACTGCCTTTAAAATGAAATTTGTGTATCGAGAGCTGAAGGAAACAACTTCAGAGAAGTCTTATCTGATGATATGCACTCTAGCATGCCATCACTGTGTTACTTTCACCAGTAACACAGACCAGCCACTATTTCCCACTTCCAAATCTGGACATGATGGACCATTGAGTGCCAAAGAGTGGTAGTTATCCCAGTGAATTTAAGACATAGTTCAAGAGCTCAAATTAATAGCCAGACTGCAGGTGACAAGGCATGCATTATCTCTAGCAGCAGCTCTCTGATGTTGAAAGAATAGCCAAGGTCCTCTTCCCATTCTCACATTTTTGATTATCAGAATTGCCTTCATAGTTCTGGCTGAAAGACCAAAGCATCCAGCCATACATCTATACAAAGCCACCAGGTATTTTAGGAGCCATGCAAGTCCCACTTTCACAATAGGAAAGGTTTAAGAATTGGTTCCTGAAAAGTCCCTTCTCATCAATCCTTGGGCTGGGCTGGTTCTAGTATTCAATCCAACTCTGCAGGTTGGCAGCAGAGATCCAAATTCTTGGCCCAGTAATGAGTGCCAAGGCAGTTGTTTTTATCTTATTCAGTCAACAAGAACATGGAAATCAATTTTCCCCAATCTCAGTTACGGCTAGAAATCCATTCCTTTTAGGCCAGCTACAGGATTAATCTATTGAATGGTTTGCAGGCATTTTGCTGACATACAAACATTTGAAGAATACATTATGCTTCCCCCCTCCTACTATAGCATTAGTGCTTTTTTTTTTTTTTCTTTTTCCTGTAAACATCTTTGTTCGGGAATCCATGAGACAGGACATGGAAATGCATCTCTGTCTTGCAAACAAGCCTCATGCCTGCAAAGTTTTGCACTGCATTTATATTGCCAGTGTTTGGTGCCTTCAAATAAAGAGCAAAGACACCTAGTGATATACAAGACATTCCAGCAACACACAGCACGTACTGAACTGACTTCGCATAGCCAATACTGAACAAAGCATCAGCAAGTATAAATGAAGTAAGTTATATTAATTCCAACTTCAGTGGAAGTCTTAACCTAAAGAGCTGTCAGTCTAACAGTCTCCTCTGCTGGCTTCACAACATCAGGACATGCATGTAAAAAGCCATCTCATCTATTACAACAGTAGCCTGGTCTAATTCAGTGGCCAGTGAGAAGGGAGTAGGTGACTTCAGTTCATAGAATGGATTAGGTTGGAAAGGACCTTAAAGGTCAGCCAGTTCCAGCCACCTTGACATGGGCAGGGATACCTTTCTGTGTCACCAACTAGATCAGGTTGTTCAAAGCCCTGTCCAGCCTGGCTTCAAACACTGCTAGAAGGTCTTTCCATAGCCTCTTCTCCAGGCTGAACAAACCCAACTCTCTCAGCCTGTCTTCATAGGAGAGGTGCTCCAGCACTCTGATCATTTTTGTGGCCCTCCTCTGGACTCACTCCACGAGGTCCATGTGCTGGGGGCCTCAGAACTGGACATAGTACACCAGATGGGGTGCCACCATAATAGAGGGGGAGAATCCCCTCCGTTGACCTGCTGATCATGCTCCTTTTGATGCAGCCCAGTAACACAGTTGGCTTTCTTGGTTGTGAGTGCACAATGTAGGGTCATGTTAAGCTTGTCAACAAACACTGACAAGTCCTTCTCCTCAGGGCTGCTCTCAGTTCATTCTCTCCCAGTGTGTATTTGTGCTTAGGACTGCCCCAGCCAAGGTTCAGACCTTGTACTTGGTCCTGTTGAACATCATAATGTTTTCACGGGTCCACTTCTTATGTATGTCAAGGTCCCTCTGGATGGCATCTCTTACCTCCAGCATGTCAAATGCACCACTCAGCTAGGTGTCACTGGGAAATTTGCTGAGGGTGTATCAGTCCCACTGTCCATATCGCCAACAAAAGTGTTAAACAGCATCGGTACCAATACCAGCCTCTGAGGAACTTGTCGCTGGTCTCCACATGGACACTGAGCTTTTGACTGCAACCTTTTGAATGTGACCAGCCAGCCAATTCTTTATCTTTATCAAATGATCCATCTGTCAAATCTATGTCTCTCCAGTTAAGAGACAAGGTTGTCATGCAGAATAATGTCCAATGCTTTGCAAGGGTCCAGGTAGTTTATTCTCTTCTATTGGAGAATCTCATCACTTGTTGTCCTTACTTTGGTCTCCAGAATGTTTCCTGCCCTGTTTCAGCAGTATTGTAAGATACTCTGCAAATTACCTGGAAGAGTGTGTTATATTTAATGAGATGCTGAATTGACTATTTTTCCCCATTTTACAGGCATGGAAATAAATGCAAGTTTTCATCTTTCACCATCATAAGCAAGCTTTCCTGAAAACACTGCGTTTTCAACACTTTTCAGCTCCCAGAGAGTTGTATCCCACCCAAATCTGGGGATACAGTGCCCTCAATTCCAGTATCTGCACTCACCCATAAGAAACAGAATCTGAATTTCCATTTGCCCAATATCACAGCTTTTCCACGTCCATTCTCCAAATGTCAGGATTGTTTCTAAAACTTTCCACAGGTGATATATTTTAGGCCAAAGGCTAAGATTTGTTTTAAAATGTTCTTCACAAAATTTGATCTGGGCAGCAGCATTGAAATGGGTTTGGAAGAACAGAGAATGATAAAGCAATTATATCCCACACAGCAGGACAGCAGAAAGTGAATGCATCCATCTAACCACACCTGTCCTTTCTTCCTCCAGCAACCTGAGTCCAACAGACTAGAAATCTATTTCCCACCACTGTAGAACGTGCCATAGGTATTTCTGATTCAGAAAAACCCTCTCTATGCTATAATATGTTATCTTGGCCAGAAGGGACATATCTAGTTATAAAGGCATGGTAGCCCTGCTTGCTCACCTACAAAACAAGTCTCCCCTCCAGGGCCACAGGAAGAAAAGCAGAGCTGCTCCAGAGCTGTCCCTACACCTGGACACCCTGCCTGATGCAGACAGCAGTGGAGACCTCAGCATACATACAGGAAATCTACCCTTCTCTTTACCTCAAAATGCAATGTATGTAGGCCATGTAGAAAGGAAAGCAGAACAATAGCACAGTTCACTCACTAGCCATTCCTACTGGCAGCTGATCCCTGCTCCAAAAGAGTCAGCTGACCTTGATGCCTAGATGGTATTACATTCACCTGGAGTGTCACACTGTCCTCTACACCTCCTCTTAAGAGCTGCCAATGAAACACACCTTCAGGCTTGTCCCCATCATGGTCCCCTCTTTCCCCCAATTGATCTTTCCCACTTGCTGGGCAGAGGCTAAGACAATACACTACTTGGTTTTCAGCTAAGAGCTAATCTCCATAAGTGGATTTACATCACACAACTCCCAGCAATGCATTTCCTTACAAGCCCTCTGGATGATCTCCAGCTGCCATCAGCAAGACCATGTCAAGACTGAGGTAAGTCCCTCCAAACAGCATAGCTGTAAGCTAAAAGAGGTTGTTTCTGGCTACTCCTTGCAAGTCTTTAGTGCCTGTACCAGGCTATAGTCACCAGTCATAAAGCACAAAGACACATACATCATTCTGGGAAGCAAGTCCCCTTGTAAGGGACAGCAATGTGCAACATGTCCATGCTGGCATTGTCTGGAAGGGAGCGGGGTATGCTCAAGGACTCCCTTGTACTACCATGTAGCATCACTGGAGAGCCTCCATCAGGTTCTCTCATCTTGCCAGGACATCTAAGACAGATCCACAGTAACTGAATAATCAATTAATCCTCCTGTAGAGCTCCATTTACATAATGAAAACGCAGCCTCCCAATATACCACTATTTTTCACTTGTCTAGACTAATATATCTGTCCTGCAGTTGGAGGGGGGAGACCTAACACAGCTTCTATTATGAGTGGCAGAGTTCCAGCTGAAATCACGTGGTGGCAATAAAACTTCTATTGATTTCATGTAAGCATTTAACCCTAGCAGAGCATGTATTCCTCCAACAGCCCACAATGGACTCTGCATCCAGCAGCCCAGACTGAATTACAGTTGCACCTCACATGGAGCCTGGGGAATCTCTTCTGGAAGAAGTCATAGACAAGCAGAAACCAGACAGGCTTCACTGCACATTTTGAAATATGGCAACGAGTTTGGATTTTTCAGTTCAATACCTGCAATTTATCTCAGACCACAGAGGTAGGCCTCACCCTATAGACCTTGATATAAAACTAGCTATAATTCTAGATTAAACTCATTTAGCAAGAGAGAGGTTGGGGTCTGTCCTCCCAGATGGAAGACTAGGACCAGTGGTGCTAAAACAGCCCTCCTTCTCCAGTCTATACAGCACTGGCAAAGCACAAATCAGTAGACAGGAGAGATTCTAGACCTTAATTAAAGCCCTTAGTCTTCCTTCAACTTTCACTTCTGTAAATAGGATATGACGAGCAAACAATCAGTAGCTCACAGCAGGACCCATTTGCAGGCCCTGGCTCCCAGCCAACCTAGACTGGCTGCAGATGAGCGATCAGCAGAGAAAGCTGAGGCTCAGCTCCAGTCTTTGGTCCAGCCACAGACTTCTGCAGGTCAATAGGCAAATCATTCTGAACTTGTCTCCAACCCCACAAAGTCAGTTCAAGGCTCCCCATTAATCCCAGACATTGGAAAGGGGACCAAATGTCTGGCCTGCTCTGCCAGCAGCACAGCTGAGCCACTGGAGATAAAGAGGCAAAGCTTTGTCAGACCTTCTCCTGGGCAGGATGGTCTCCCTGTGCAGTCTGACAAGCTCTGAAACAGCGTGCAAGATTCCCATTGTTTCAGTAACAGCACTGTATTTATAAGAGTGTGGTTTTAGTGAGCATGTTCTGCCCTCCTCTGCTTGCTACAGGTTGTCTCTTCAGCCGGCAAGTCTAGCCAAACTCGTACATATTGCTTGAAGGATCATTGCACTTAGTTGATGACAGAGCCACCTAACACAGACCCAATGTCTTCTGGCAATCCCATGACCAGAGCACACACACAGATCAGCTGCTAATTGCAGCAGCCTAACATTGCAGATGGGAGTAAGGACACTGATGCCACACTACAGGGTTCCCCACAACCAGCTGACAGCAATGCTGAGCACAACTTGAACCCATCGGAACAAGCAACTGTTCCGCCAGTGAAGGCAGCTCCCCCAAGGCACTGTCCTGACCCAGCACCATTGTCAGATGGGACAAGATCTTCAGAGCACACACAAAGCACCAACAGCATCTCACATACAAGCCAAGGCCATAGCTGAAAGCCATGAACTGCCACACTCAGGGATACGTGGGTTGGCCAGACCCTGTGGGGACATGACAGCCACCATGCCAAGTGTCAGGGACATGTCCTTAAAGTCTCCCATCCCCTCCCACTCAACCAAGCACAAGGTCAGGAGATTTTGCTTTCTGTGTAAGCAAATACCAAGATTTGCCTTGACATTTGTAGGTCACCAGAATCAAAAGACTTTGGAAGTGGGGACTTCAAAATTCTTGAAAGCTCAGCTGTTTCCAGCACACCTCAGTCTCAAGCTGCCATGCTTCATTCTGGCTTCCCATGTCTCCACAAAATCCTAGTGCTTTTTGTCATGGGATCAAACTTCTCACCTAATAACCCTCTTTCCCCACGAGATGAGGGAAACTGATTGCACTAACACTAGGATCTCTGGTTCTTCTGACCTTCCAAACAGAGCCCAGGTACTGCTTCCACAAAACAAACTGAAGTGAACACATCTCCATTTGTCAGGTGCTCCTCTGCATAGTGCTGCCCAAGGATGACAGAGAGCAAGTCGCTTAGACTTGGCAGGCCTGTATGTCCCAGGAATAAATTTTGGCAGAGACTCCAAAATCTGGGATGCCAGTATCTTCCTAGATAGCAGTCATGCTCCTCTGTGCTGCTTTTTAAAGCTTTTCCTGCTTTGCTCCTCATAGAATCATAGAATAGTTAGGGTTTGAAAGGACCTTGAAATCATCTGGTTCCAACCCCCCTGCCATGGGCAAGGACACCCAACACTAAACCATGTCACCCAAGGCTTCGCCCAGCCTGGCCTTAAACACTGCCAGGGATGGAGCACTCACAACCTCTCTGGCCAACCCATTCCAGTGCCTCACCACCCTAACAGGAAAGAATTTCTTCCTTATACCCAATCTAAACCTCCCCTGTTTAAGTTTGAACCCGTTACCCCTTGTCCTGTCACTACAGTCCCTAATGAAGAGCCCCTCCCCAGCAGCCCTATAGGCCCCCTTCAGATACTGGAAAGCTGCTATGAGGTCTCCACGCAGCCTTCTCTTCTCCGGGCTGAACAGCCCCAACTTTCTCAGCCTGTCTTCATACGAGAGGTGCTCCAGTCCCCTGATCATCCTCGTGGCCCTCCTCTGGACTTGTTCCAACAGCTCCATGTCCTTTTTATGTTGAGGACACCAGAACTGCANTTCTCTTCTCTGAACAGCCCCAACTTTCTCAGCCTGTCTTCATACGAGAGGTGCTCCAGTCCCCTGATCATCCTCGTGGCCCTCCTCTGGACTTGTTCCAACAGCTCCATGTCCTTTTTATGTTGAGGACACCAGAACTGCACACAATGCTCCAGGTGAGGTCTCACGAGAGCAGAGTAGAGGGGAGGATGACCTCCTTTGACCTGCTGGTCACGGTCCTTTGGATGCAGCCCAGGATACGGTTGCCTTCTGGGCTGCAAGCGCACACTGCAGCCAGCTCATGTTCATTTTCTCATTGACCACCACCCCCAAGTCCTTCTCCTTGGGCTGCTCTGAATCTCCTCTTTGCCCTACCTGTAGCTGTGCCTATGTGCCATGTCCTACATTCTCTCTTTGGATTGCATCAAGCATAAAGACAGCTCCTCTTTTCCATTGGTCAGAACGGCTGCCTCGCACAATAACTTTCTCTGCAGGTCAGGAGCTCTTGAGAAGAGCTTACATCTGGTATGACAGTACATTTGGAGTCATCCCCACTCCCAAAGGAAGTTCTGAGCCAAGCTTATGTTCCCAACACCAGAAGCATGTTCCCCACTTCCTAAACATTGCATCAGAGCACATAGCGTCAGAAGCATTTGGAAATGCATTGAAGCTGCCTCTGCATATGTGTGTCAGAGGACACGCATGCATTCCGTCTGGAAGCTAGAAGAAAGGCCATCTGCCTTTCATTGCAAACTGGTGACGGTCGCAGATTCTCCCCGTCGCTTTGGCTACTGCACGCTGAGCTGTGCCCAGCTCCACAGCGTGCTCCAGAGCCACCTCCTGGCTGAAAGGATAACAGTCCTGGAGAAAAGCATGAGCCGGTGGGGGGTATAAAACTAAGAAACCCAAACACTAAGCCCCAAATATCAGCCGTTTTTTACAGCTATGATGCCCCTCCATATCAGGTTTCCACATCACTTCACTCCGCAGACAGTACCCTGCTCCCATCCCTAACTATGGCCCAAACTCTGGGAAAGTGCAGGGATCTGGAGACAGTTTTGCCTGCAGTGCTGCCTGCCTTGCCACTCTGGCTCCAGTAAAGACATGGCTGGTGTACGTATGCTCACCCCTGACTTTCGTCCAGATGCCCTGAGTCACAGGCAACTGGGCACAGATGCTGCAGTGTGTGCCCAACACACCATGAAGAGGCATGGAAGGTGGCTGGCACTGAGACAGAAGCTGAACCTCTATATTCAAACATGCAAAGGCATGCACTCTCCCCACCACTTCCTCTATCATCCACTTGCCTCAAGGGCAGCGGAGACCCTCCCTACTCCTCCAGCTTAAAATATTCATCTGTTTCAGCTACTTCTGCATCTATTTACACCAGGTCTCTTCCTTCTCTGCAGAAGGTCTGTGCCATTCCTTTAGCAACGTCTGCTCAGCTCAAGCCACACTGGGAGAGCCAGGAACTGCTCCCTTCCAGACCACAAGAAAGAACAAGAAATATTTGCCCCCAAAAAAGGCCTTTGGTCCATCAACACAGAAGAGGAAAAAATTCTCTCAATTCACAAGGCAAGACCCTGCTATTTGATAAGGCTTGATTTCCAACAAGTCTGTGCAAAACATCCAGGCAATTGAGCTACCCTGAGGAAAGCAAAATGCACTTTACTGGAAGAAGTGTTCTTCCCCAGTCCTATCAAAAGCAGTTGAAGAGGTTACCACCAGATCCTTCTCTCTGATGACCAGGTAATGCCCTTCATACTGATGCTACTTTGCACAACAAAGGGTACATTACACAACTCTGGAAGCACAGGCTGTAGGCAGATGCCAATTAAAGATTTAAATTTAAGCCAAGGTTGTGCACACACACACACAAGAAAAAACCTGGTAAAACATCATATTGAACCTTCACAAAAGGTTTTCCCCACTGCAAAGGTGTTAACATTAGCTTAAGGAAGGGTTACAGCAATTTATAGTGATCTCTAGCCTGGATTTCTTTCATCTTTACCTTTTTTCTTCAAAGATGCTCCTGCCATTTCCAGCTCATCCAGACCAATACAGAACAATAACCTAAAGCATTCTACATGCTCCTCAACATGCGACCAGACTGATGAGGCAACCGCAGACCTCAAAAGGTCTGATCAGAAAAGACAACACACAGCTATAACCCCACTGCAGGAAAACCCAAAAGCAGACATAAATCGACCCACAATGTACTTTTCAAACAGGTAGAAATGCACCAGATGAGCAGCTTAGCCAAGAGTGACACCAGAGTCTTTATGATGTAAAATCTCTTCTCATGTTGCAGCATGTTGACCTGACAACATGCCATCAGAATTTTAAATTATGCATCTGAAAACCCTTCTCCCTGTCAGCAAGCGTTTGAACCTGAAGCGAAGCCGGCAGCAGAGAAGAGCAGACAGGAGAGGTAATTACCTACGGTCTCCTCCAAGAGCTGACAGAAAGCAGGCCCTGTGCTGGAGATCTTGGCCTCATTATGGGCTCTCCTGGAGGCTGCAGCTGCTCCTTTCCACAGTCAGATGTGAGTCACAGTGTTTCAGAGGAGAGAGCAAGCTCATTAGTGGCCATGCAGTTCATGTGCCATAGCACAACCACAGCCATGCTGGTGTTTGAAGCTGGAGCCCCAACACTGTGCTCAAGCTTAGAGACTGAACAAAAACCAGCCATGAAGTTGGCTTGCTCTTCACTGTGGCATTTCTAATACGATAAGAAGCTTTCTCCTGAGTTCATGAGTGTTTTAGAGCTAACAGAAAGTGATAGAGCAACTCTCACCCTTTCCTCACTAATGGCAACAAGATAAAACCTGCAAGATTCCATGCAGAAGTAGCTTTAGAAGCCATACCAACTTCTGCAGCAGTGGTACTCCCCAGGGAAAAGGATATTTTGCCCAAGGGATCTGCCACTTCACAAAAATCAGGGTCTCCTGTGGCCACACATGGTCCTGAGCCCTTGCCTATGTGGAGCAGAGGCTCCCTGTGGCCCACAGAGCCTTCTCCCACATTGTAGGGCAGCCTTTTGCCATGCAGCTACCAAGAAATGCAGCTTGCAACAGTGTGGAAATGGAAAAGTCCACAGCCTAAGACAACTTGGCTGCCATGGCACAGCCCCTCCTGTGCCTTGAGATTAGTAAAGCACAGTTTTCAACTGACAGACAAGGACCTGTGTATTATATGCCAGCCTCGTGGTAGCATCTGGCCTGCACTGACCCATTGTCATTCTAGCTAGAGAAAAAGCTGGTCCCCCACTCAGCCCCTGGCCGGAGGGTTACTGTTGCCATACAGATCCTGGATCATCTTGCATTACCAAGCCCTGTAGTGCTAGCCTCAACATTAAACCAGAACTCCTGTTTGTGTCCTGCAAGCTCACTGATGAAAGCAAGCATACCGCCACCTCTTCCCAGCACCATGCTCACAGCCCAGCCTTGCCCTTTCTCAGTTTTGCACTGTGTGTTTTCAGGACATTTCCAGTGATGACCCTTATGCACCTCAGGCCTCCAATTTTAGCAAGGGAAACTCAAGCTCACAGCAGCAACCCATCTGCCTGCAGCCAAAGGACTTGTAGCATCAGTGATTCAAAGTCTGTCTCTATCAGCCCTGGCTGGAGTCTCCTTCACATGTTTCTCTGACAGCCTCTCCTGGCAGTGACCTTTGCCAACCTGTCAATCCCAGGGGACAAGAGGTAATTCTAGTTCCATTCTCCCAAGCTGCTATTGCCCATCTCCCCAGCCATGCCTGCACAGGGAGGTTGTGAAACCCCCATGATGGATTTCTGTCTGGGGAGGGGCTGAGCCACTGAGCCCATTTCACACAGAAACAGCCAGCTGGACATGAACTACAGACCCAGACAGCAAAGGCTGACCTGTTCCAGCCACCTCAATCTCTTCCTAGCAAGGGCTGGCCCAGGAAAATAAATATCCTGAATAGCAAATGAGTAAGGAGAGAGACGTAAGCGGCCGAATCATGCACAGCTGTAAGAACAGCCCTACTCCCATTTTACTCCAGGGAAAGAGAAATCAAGCATGCAAAGCCACTGGAATACCAAAAGAGAGATGCAACAGTGATGGAGAACTCGCAATACACAAGTTCCTTCTAGCTGGTGGTCAAAGCTGGGCCACAGTGGAGACATGGGCCAGGGGATGCAGCATACCTCTCAGTGACATGACGGTGCAAGACTGCAGCAAGTCTAGCTCTTTCCACAAAGCCAGGAATGATCGTCTTTACCTCCAAAAAGTCCACTATTAACTAGCAGCTTTTTTTGAGAAAATAAAGACCTCACAAAAACAAAGCTTATGGTATCTGCCTAGCACAGCAAACAAACCCCAACTTGCAGTGCTGGCACTGCCTGCCCTTGAATCCAGGGAGCGCAGGGCAAAATAAGACAGAGCAAAGATATGACAGGCAGTTCAGCTCCCCACTCCTGAGTAACAGGACAGAAGGGGAATGTGTATGAATTAAAAGGGTAACATTGGCATATTATAGGCAGCAATTTTAATGACACCTAATCATAATGCTACAGAATTTTCGAAGGGACATAAACCCTTGGGCTTCAAATGACCTTTGAAAGACACAAGAATAGGAATAAGTCACCACCCACAGCCACCCGCTCTGTGATTTCCCCCACCTTCCACTAGAACACCCAGTGCTGGAGCCATCATGAACACTGGACTGAATTGAACAGATTTTAGTGCAAATCCCGCCATCCCTTCATGCCTAAATAGTAAATATGGCAAATAATATTCTTTCTCACGGGCCTTTTTTAAGCTGAGAGCCATTTACTTCCTCTTCTTCTCCTCTTCCCAATTCTTTCTCTCAGCCATTTTTTTAATACAAGCCAATTTAATTTGGCAGCTTAGGGTCCAAGCACCAACACACAGGTACATATGCCAAGTTGCACAGCCCTCCCTCCACCCTCAGCTCTCATCACACTCAAGTATACACTATGTGTGCTAACAGATTTCCCACCAACCTCAAGGGAACGAGATCAGACTTCAAATGCCTCCAAGAAAGCCTCATATTTCTCTCCACCGCACACCCCATGAGGATTTGTTAACACAGGCAGCTTCTGCTGCCATCCTGGTTGGGGCTGTGCTTGAGGAGTCTTAAAATGGAGCATAAACTCCTGCCTGCTCCTCTGGAAGTACACATCCTACTAGAGGGATTGGTGGGAAATTTCACACAGAGTTAGGTTTAACGTTTTGATATACTCTGTGAGGTTTGTGTTCAATTTCTCATCATAAAGTTTTAATGGGAACTCTGAAATTGCCAGCTTTTCTGATACACCTTCAGAAATTGTCCGTCTATGCAAAACCTGGTGAGGTGCATCTTGATTGTATCTGGGGTACAGTCTGCAGGTTTTAGTTTAAAAAAGAAAGCACATCAGATATGCAAATTTTAGCAACATTTTTAACCACAATGTGTCAACATTTATCCCATGTTTGCAAGCCTGGTAGCCTAAATCCTTGGTCATGGGATTATATGTATTTGATAAAAGTGATTTTGTAGCTGTCTTCAGCAACGGGAGGTTAGAGAGACGAGGACATACAGGGCTCAGCTGAGAACCGCCACAGGCAGTTCCCCCCCAGATCACTCAGCCTCCTCCCTTTGCCATAAACACAACTGCAAAACTCTTGGGAACACCTGGGAATAAAAGTCTTTGTTGAATGAGCTCGCTGCTATGCTACCTAACAAGCTCCCCAAAGCAAATCCATGTCTTCTCCCCAGAGACCTAAACATTTCCAACCTAGTTGACTCAATGATTCCATGAGCAGAGCCATGCAAGGAGGATTGCAAAGAGGCACTAAAGTGGCTTTTCTTCACCTACCATTACTTTACAGGACTGGATCTGCACACGAAGTCTAGTCCTAAACAGTCAAGGTCTTTAAATAAAAGCAGAGCCAAGGAAGAGAATTTTAAAAAGCAGGAAAAAAAAAAAAAAAAAGAAAAGGGAAAATGGGAGGAGGGGGGAAAAAAAANTCCTAAACAGTCAAGGTCTTTAAATAAAAGCAGAGCCAAGGAAGAGAATTTTAAAAAGCAGGAAAAAAAAAAAAAAAAAGGAAATGGAAAATGGGAGGAGGGTGGGAAAGAACTGGGAACTGAATTTCGTCAGGGAGAAAAAGTAACCTTGGTTTTCCAGCACTTCAGCTCACCACAAGTGTCAAACGAGGAGAACATGCAAAAAGCCCAGTTTAGTTATAAGACAGGATGAATTTTGTAAAATAGAAACAAAAGTGATGATTCCTGCTCTGAGATGGGATTTCTGACCCCTTGCACATTATTTCCTGGATCTGGCCCTTCCTCTTGCATACTGAAGGACAGCACATTTGCTCTACCCATTTTCCCCTTTACCCCATTTTACCTTTTCCACCAGCACATGCCCCCAGTTAACAGCCATAGCTCTCAGCAGAGCTTGCTGAGCTGCAGAAATGTGCCACAGGAGGTCTGCATGGCCTTTCCTTGGGCAGCAGTGGTACACACTTATGAGGGCACAGCTGGATCACAGCCTCGCTCCTACCCCTGACCTACACTGACACAACATCAGACTCAGCTGGGGTACAGATTTTCTAGTCTCTACCTGTCAGAGCTGATCTGAACAGAATTCACCAGCCCAGGCAGCAGATGGGGGTGCATTTCACCAGGCACCCTTGAACCACCCTGATCCAGGCAGTGGGCAAACCTTCCCAAAGCAGCACTGCATTACAAGAGAAGCTGAGTTTCTCACCGCTTCTTCCCTCTCTTTACTAGAAACACTTTATGCAAATCAAATCTCTCTTTCACTGGCTCCCGCAGTGCTACAGAGGGCTGGTGGAGGGAAGGAGAGGGGAAGGGGTGGGAAGGAGGGTGGGGGGAAGAGGATGGAGCCTTGTTCGCTATCAGCTGCTCAGAAGAGCAGAGCAGAGACAAGATTGATGATGCTCTCTGGATATAAGATCTCCTCCTTGTGAAAGGCTGCTTATGAGGCCTGATAGACTTGTCATCTCTTAATAAACATCGCTGATATGTCGGTGAGGAGAAAGCAGGAGTGAGGGGAGGACACACAGAAAGGCGGCTGACAATTTACTTAGAACGACGCTCTCCTCTAGCCTTGGACCTTACATGCAATTTGAATGCTCCTGCCCAGGGAGGAACATCCCCAGCCCAGCCTCACCAATACCTGCCATCTCAGCAGAGCCCAGGGGCAAGCTGAACACAGCACCTGTGCATTTCCAGTGAAACAACCCCTTCCCCTATAAGCCTGGGTCTGCCAGCCCTTTGCAGATACTTGGTCCTAAGCCTCAACAAATCTAGTAAGAATTGAAAAAAGCTTACACACTAGCTAAGGGAGCAGATCCCAGTGGGAATGAAGTGCAGGGAAGGCATTTCATCAGCACACTGCAGAGTCCAAAGCTGTTTCACTGATGTTGTGCTCCTTCTATAAATTGCTCTCCAAGTGTAAACGCCTCTGCTCTCGCATGGCTGTAAATCAGAGGGACTTGCCTGTGATCAGGAAATACATCCCTTGCTTTTGTTTAATCTCTGTAAAGCAGCAAGGAAATTTTTAATGCCTGGAAGGACCATTTGCCCTACCCAGTTCCAACAGTGACAATCACAGGTAGCAAATGTGATGTTATCACCAAGGGTTTGCTTGGATACAAAACACCCACTCAGGGTCACCCACATCTGACTACAGGCATGCAGATTTTGTGTGACTACAGCCACATTTTCTTTGCATATCTGGCTAAGTTTATATTTAATCGAGCTACATACCCGTTAAAAATCCTCCAGAGCATTAGCAGGTGCTTAGTGGTGCTTTGTAAGTGCAGAGCTAAGGAATAATGTGCTGGAAGCACAGCTAACATAAGTATTCATAGCTCCCTGTGGGGCTAAGAATGACTGCAAACCATCTTCTCCACCCCAGGCTTACATAGGCAAAGAGAAGTTCCTACAGAGACCACATAGGAAGCAGTCTGGCTGGAAGGCATCTCCTCTGCATATCATAGTTGCTCCCTTCTGAGGCTCAGACCTGCCCACAGCTACAGGGATGTTACTCCAGCAGTGGGGGGGACATGAGGCTCCCCTGCATGTTAGACCCAGGACACAAGCATGATCAGGCAGCTCCTTTACCACAGGCAGCCCGGACAGACAGGCTCCTTCTGCTAACATTCCAAGGTTTCTTCCCCTGCCTACTTCACTTACACACTTTCCTCCTCCAAACCTGCCCCAGGATGCTGATGCTTCACAATACACTTCATCCTACACTGTTTCCCAGTAAAATAACAGTATGCAGTGATTTTCCCTGTCTTACACCAATTCCCTTGTCACTTTTATTCCAATACAACTTTATCAAAAAGTCCCAAGAAAGACTCATTTGGTTACAAGTACTCATGACACCTGCAACATCAATATTTAGACTCATAGCAAACTAAGTCCTTTCAAAGCTTGAATTAAGGTTTTTGGTTTGGTTTGAGGTTTGGGGTTTGCAGGAACCCAAACCCATCACAACTCTTTCCATAAATGTAATACAGGAACGGATTTCCAAGGGCTAGTTTCACCATCAATAAAAACCCATGCTAAATGAGCACAAGAGTGCTTACACACCAAATAACTATCTGGCAGAGGAAACAAATCTATTTCTCCATTTTGCTCATGACCTTTTCACCATATCCCCCAGAAGAGAGATGTCAGGCCTCCCTCCTCCCCAAAATTAGTGTCCCACAAGGAATAAGTTTCTCAAGGATAGAGCCCACATTTTGAAGTAGACCTGGACAGCCTCAATTTGATTAGAAAGGAAAGCAGCCTTGACTCCAAAAGGTGAAAGTGCAGCCCTGGAATTTCCTGCCCTCAGCAATCCATAACGAACTGGATTCCCCAGCATCACCTCCTCAATCAAGTGGGCATTTCAATACTTGAAACCCTCATCCTCTGCCCAAAGAAATCAGATGGGGTTTTGGCAGCCACCAGTTACAAAGCTGGCATTCGGGTATTAAACTGGGATCATGCTCACTAACTGGCATGCCCTTACCTGCCTTCAGGTCCCCAGCTCTGCAGGAACATTAGATCATGTTCAGTTCATCTGACTGCAGGTTCCCCTGCTTACAAGATTTTTCTCAGACAACCAACACAGCATGCCCCACATCTAGGTATAAAGTGTGCCAATACAGTTCATATTTCAGTATGAAATAGCTTGCTTTGCAGTTATTCCATGTATACAAACATCTCAGCCCTCTTACTCACCTGGCACTCCAGGCCAAATCCATTAAACAGCAGTTCCCCAGCCCTTCCAAACAGATAAAAGCTCAGGTGCCTAATGCAATATTCCCAAATCCTCATGATTTCCTTGCCTTAAAATATTTTAGGAGCTTTTTCCCAAGCTTGAGCTGCTGGTAGCAACTGATCACAGGAGAACCATAATCATTGTGCTAAAGGATAATTATAAGTTTCTACGCTCTGTGGCTGTGAAGTCCTTGAAACCAGCAGCCAAACAAATGGAAAGTCTCAAGTGAAATTTTCCTTAAATTTCACTCCCGCATATAACCCCCTCTCTCATGAAGTTGCTAAGCCACTGGCCATCATATTTGAGAGATCATGGCAGTCAGGTGAAGTTCCCAAAGACTGGAAAAGGGGAAATATAACCCCCATTTTCAAGAAGGGGAAAATGGATGACCCAGGGAACTACAGAGCAGTCAGTCTCACCTCTGTGCCTGCCAAAATCTCAGAGTAGATTCTCCTGGAAGGCATGCTAAGGCACATGAAAAATAACAAGGTGCTTGGTGACAGCCAGCATGGCTTCACTAAGGGGAAATTCTGCCTGACCAATTTGGTGGCCTTCTATGATGGGGCTACAGAGCTGATGGACAGGGGTAGAGCAGTTGATGTCATCTACCTGGACCTGTGCAAAGCATTCGACACTCTCCCACACAACATCCTTGTCTCTAAATTGGAGAGACATCAATTTGATAGGTGGAGCACTCAGTGGATAAAGAGCTGGCTGGGTGGCCCCACGCAAAGAGTTGTAGTCAATGGCTCAGTGACCGGCTGGAGGCCAGTGACGAGTGGTGTCCCTCAGGGATCAGTGTTGGGACCAGTCTTGTTCAACATCTTTGTCGCTGCCATGGACAGTGGGATTGAGTGCGCCCTCAGCAAGTTCGCGGATGACACCAAGCTGTGTAGTTCGGTGGATACGCTGGAGGGAAGGAATGCCATCCAGAGGGACCTTGACACGCTTGTGAGGTGGGCTAATGCCAACCTCATGAAGTTTAACCATGCCAAGTGCAAGGTCTTACACCTGGGTTGGAGCAATCCCAGGCACAGCTACAGGTTGGGCAAAGAGGCGGTTCAGAGCAGCCCTGCGGAGAAGGACTTGGGGGTGTTGGTCGATGAGAAAATGAACATGAGCAGGCTGCAGTGTGCGCTTGCAGCCCAGAAAGCAACCGTATCCTGGGCTGCATCCAAAGGACCGTGACCAGCAGGTCAAAGGAGGTGATCCTGCCCCTCTACTCTGCTCTCGTGAGACCTCACCTGCAGTATTGTGTGCAGTTCTGGTGTCCTCAACATAAAAAGAACATGGAACTGTTGGAACAAGTCCAGAGGGTGGCCACGAGGATGATCAGGGGTCTGGAGCATCTCCCATACGAAGACAAGGTGAGAGAATTAGGGCTGTTCAGCCCGGGGAAGAGAAGGCTGCATGGAGACCTCATAGCAGCCTTCCAGTATCTGAAGAGGGCCTCTAGGGATGCTGGGGAGGGACTCTTCATTAGGGACTGTAGTGACAGGACAAGGGGTAACGGGTTCAAACTTAAACAGGGGTATTTTAGATTGGATATAAGGAAGAAATTCTTTCCTGTTAGGGTGGTGAGGCACTGGAATGGGTTGGCCAAGGAAGTTGTGAGTGCTCCATCCCTGGTGGTGCTTAAGACCAGGCTGGGCAAAGCCTTGGGTGGCATGGTTTAGTGTGAGGTGTCCCTGCTTATGGCAAGGGGTTGGAACCAGATGATCCTAAGGTCCCTTCCAACCCTAACTATTCTGTGATTCTATGATTCTATGATTATGACTTAGAGCCATGACTCAGAGCTCAGCTGGAGTTTCAGACTTGTTTACAGATGCTTTCTTTTCTAGGATTTTTCATTGCATTGGAAAAACTGATTTTCAGATCAAAATCCAAAAAAAAAAAAAAAAAAAAAAAAAAAAAAAAAAAAAAAAAAAAAAAAAAAAAAAAA
>NDXB01017189.1:385066-403910 GCA_002631895.1 Agapornis roseicollis
GGGGGGGGGGGGGGTGTTTGTTTTTTTTGGTTGGTTGGACTTTTGGTTGTTTTTTTTTCCCTGAAGGATCATGGTAATAGAGCAGTACTATTGATTTATACAAACCAACACGTAGATAAGTATAGCTGAGTGATTTTTACCTAGACACCAGGAGGAAAG
Source organism: Agapornis roseicollis (assembly GCA_002631895.1). Lineage (NCBI taxonomy): Eukaryota > Metazoa > Chordata > Aves > Psittaciformes > Psittacidae > Agapornis > Agapornis roseicollis. The sequence goes on from NDXB01017189.1 coordinate 385,226, forward strand.
TTTAGCTTCCCTAAGTTAATTCAGGGAAACCAGACCATAGAGAACTGATTTGTGTGCATCAGACTCTTACCTGATGAAACATAGGATAAACTTCGTGCAACAAGGAAGAGTTATAACAGATGATGAATAGATAATAGGGTGTACGGGCTCTGAAGAGGTCACTTGCTCTACTTTCTTGCTCTAAAACAGGAACCATAAACTATCTCCACACTTCCCCATGCGCACACTTTTATACTTGTAGAGCGCCCAGCATGAAAGAGCCCCATGCTGATGGACATTTTGATGATTTAAGTGTTAAATAACAGATAGATGCTATTTATGTGGAAATCATTCCTGTTGGGACAAAAACACAAAAGTAACATTTTCTCCTGTGCCTCTGCCTGCCTCACCTGCGCTCTCACTGCTCATCCATCTCCCAGGATTGCCTGGAACATTGCACATGTAAGAGCATTTTCAAACAGCTCACATTTTCTTCAGAAAGTCAACCTGTTCAGTAATGGCTCATTCTGCTCCTCCTACCCCCTGCTACACACTCCCTTGGGGCCAAGAGGGGAGAAGATTCAGCCTGCATTGAAAAACAGCTTTATGTATATTAAAATATCACTACTTGTGAGTCTGATGCCACTGCAACCTAGATAGCCAGAAATAGCAGCTTTGTCCCAGTGGAATATAAAAGGACAAATTTCCAGGCTTCCAGAAGGGCTCAAGGTATTCAGGTGCACTTAGTCCTGCAGTAACAGAATCTGGAACTGCAAAAATATTACAAGGAGGATGGAACTACATTGTTTCAGGTCATTATATTTTATATAATTTTATATTATAATTTTATATTATAATATAATTTATATTTATATTATTTTTATTTATATCATTTTATATTATTTTATATTTCATATTTTATATTTATATTTATATTATTTTATATTATAATTTATATTTATATTATTATAATTTAATATTATATTTATATATTTACATAATATCCTTGTATACCTGTACAGTGAACCTCCAGCTCAAGGATTAAAATAAAAGCATTTTATGGAGACAAAAGTAATAATCCTATGCCTACCATTTTCCAATACACTAAAAGAACTTTATGAAGCATTTGGTGACATCAAGGACCTCTACAGAGTACATGGGTAGGAAACAAATAAATACTTCTCTGCAATCAGCAACTGGTTCAAAATGACAAAGACCCAAAAACATTGTTTACATTTTAAGCATTTTAAGCAACATAAATATTTCCATTTTCAAACAAAAACATTTTTTTTCTGGTCATAAGGCTGCAGGTTTCCTGGCTCTGCCATAATTGTCCCCTACAACTCAGTCAGACAGCTCCAGCATAGATGCACAGAGGACATCAGGCATTTCAGAAGACACTCAAAGAACAGGGGAACCAGGCAATATTTAAACACACTTTGGTGTCTTGTAGAACTATAAGACAAAGACAGGACTGCGACCCATCCCTCCCAAAGCTGTGTTTAGAGAGGACAACAACTTATCACAAAGTGTAGACTATCAATAGAATCATAGAATAGTTAGAGCTGGAAAGGACCTTAAGATCATCTAGTTCCAACCCCCCTGCCATAAGCAGGGACAACTCACACTAAACCATGCCACCCAAAGCTTCGCCCAGCCTGGCCTTGAACACTGCCAGGAATGGAGCACTCACAACTTCCTTGGCCAACCCATTCCAGTGCCTCACCACCCTAACAGGAAAGAATTTCTTCCTTATACCCAATCTAAACCGCTCCTGTTGAAGTTTGAACCCGTTACCCCTTGTCCTGTCACTACAGTCCCTAATGAGGAGACCCTCCCCACCATCCCTATAGGCCCCCTTCAGATACTGGAAGGCTGCTATGAGGTCTCCACACAGCCTTCTCTTCTCCAGGCTAAACAGCCCCAACTTTCTCAGCCTGTCTTCGTATGGGAGATGCTCCAGTCCCCTGATCATCCTCATGGCCCTCCTCTGGACTTGTTCCAACAGCTCCATGTCCTTTTTATGTTGAAGACACCAGAACTGCACACAATACTGCAGGTGAGGTCTCACGAGAGCAGAGTAGAGGGGCAGGATCACCTCCTTTGACCTGCTGGTCATGCTCCTTTGGGTGCAGTCCAGGAAACAGTTGACTTTCTGGGCTGCAAGCGCACACTGCAGCCGGCTCATGTTCATTTTCTCATTGACCACCACTCCCAAGTCCTTCTCCTTGGGTTGCTCTGAATCTCTTCTCTGCCCAACCTGTAGCTGTGCCTGGGATTGCTCCGATCCAGGTGTAGGACCTTTTGATGCAGCCCAGGATATGGTTGGCTTTCTGGGCTGCGAGCACACACTGCAGTCAGCTCATGTTCATGTTCTCATCTACCAATAGGGCTGATGGCAGGTGGAACAGTGACAAGAAATACAAGGATAAGGTTTGCACCAGCTTTTCCTCCCAGCGCTGTGTGTCAATAGGAGACTGTGTACAGCAGTGGGTGTAGAGTCCTCCTGCATTTATATGATCACAGCCCAAAAAAGCTAGCATGCAGGAAAGGGAGGGAGCAGACCTACATGAGTCAGCAAGGTGAGCCATTGCATCCAGAACACACACAGTGGCTCACACTCTCTTCCCTTGAGGAGGGCCATGATGGGGTAAAAGCAAGAAAAATTATTGCCTGTTCCCAATGAGGAGGGATGCTTCAGGAGGTTACTGGTCATGTCCAGCTGTGCTAAGACACAAATGTTTTGGAGAGCAAATCAAAGCAAGTTCTCAGTTCCTTCCCTTCCCTGATGCTTTCCGGTCTATATGGTCCCCCAGGAAAGCACTGGCAGACCAACAGCAGTTTCCAGCCCCATGGCTGGAGATCAGGGCTGCCAAGGACTGTTACCCATCAAGGTCCTTCATACCAAGCTCTTCAGATTTTTGAGATCTACACAGCTACAGGAGCACAAGCCAGGCCCACAGAGGGATGTGCCATGGGGCTATATCAAGACTATATGGGACCTTGTGGGAAGCCTCTACTGTTATTAGTCCCAGCAAACCAGGGCTTTTTCAATATTGCAAGAACTGAGCTAAAGCAAACAGCCAGATTTTAGACAGAAAGCAGCCAAAAGAGCCCCAGGAGTTGAAACCAAGAGTTACTAACTCCAGATATCATCTGCCTCTTGGTGCCGTCACAGTAGCAAATGATTCCGCATTTTGCTGGCAAGATCAGAGTCTTAGAGAAGCCAAGCAGAAAGAAAAGCACTTCACCATTCTTGGATGGCTTGCAGTGACCTTCCTAGTCCTGCCAGAGATACACAGGTGTGTATACACAGCTGCACACACGGTGGCTCTGCCACAGCTGGGGTTGCTATTTTGGCAGTCCCTGGATCTGAGCTGATCGAAAACGCACTGGATGCAAGAGGACCGTGCACAGTGGCACTCCTGCAAAACACAAGCTCAATGCAGTGGCAGTAGCAGCAAGAGCCGAATTCCTATTTAAATAAAATGCCAAAAGGCAGTCAGCGAAAGTGACATTTATGGTGTTACTACAAATGCATTCAGTGGGAAGCTGAGTAGCAGAAGCAGGTTGGGGGGAAAAAAAACAAGCTGTAGTGAAAACTGCCATCTGTATATTGTGCCCCATTTTTAATATTCTGTATTCTCATAAAAAGTGTTGTTTCTGTCACTATTCAATCTCCCAAACTCACATGGAACACTGTTAAAAGTCAGCAGTGTGTGAAATGGTATTTTAAAATAAATGAAACCCGCTCGCAAAGCTGCGGAGGAATATTGCAATGCCAGGGTGCTGACAGACAGGCATTGAAAAGTAACAACCGTTATCATCTTAAAGCAAAGCGGATTAAATAAAAACCCACAGCTAGTGGTGCATTACCAAGTCTGATATTGACACAGCTGCCGTGGTGGTTATTTTTCATTGTCTCATCAAGACAAAGCATCATGGGATATCAATCTTCCCTCTGTCAGGCCATGCCTGGTGTAAAGTTTTTCGTTTACATTTTCATTATATCCCTTTTATCTCAGCTGCCAGCAAAAAAATATATATGTATTTTATATATATACACACACACATATTCATATATATGTATAACTATAACTGTGCATGCATATACTTTGGGGAATGCAAAGATTGGTTGACCTTTGTTGCATGGCCAAACCACAGCCTCTGGCCACAAGGATCACCATTCTCCTAAGACAAAGCCAACCCCCTATTTGTCCATGTTAGATACTGGAGGTGGATAGACTGCAAGGTCTGGTTTAGGTCCCTTCCAACTAGGGATAGGCTTAGGGATGAGCTGGTAAACACATGATCCTTTGAGAGCTCTATAGCCAAGAAATCCAACTCACACAGCTGCCACTGCTTTCTAAGAAGGCCCATTTGTGTAACTAGATTTCACTGGAAAGACAGGCAAGTATTTTCTGTTATCTAGCTCAGTTTGGTGCACAGGGAAGAGAAAGAAAAAGCAGAAATCATAATTCTCCATGGAGAGCACTGGCTGTCTCATCGGTACTAGTAGCTATTACATTTCTTCCTTTGTATTTCTGCTGGTTAATCTCTGCATCCAATCGTTCCACACATCTCCATCCTCGATACAACTTTAACTTTCCAGCCTTTCAGTATTAGCAAAGCACTGCTCCCATTTTTAGGAGGCTTAGAGAGAGAAATTATTGCCTTATTGCTAGGGCAGAATCCACTTCCTGAGTATGCCAAAAGCCTCATGGTGCTCACTTGCAAGCACAGCCTTGGTAACTCAGCCTGTGCTTTCACTCCCACTAACAACTCTGCTGTTCCAAGACATAAGACAGAACCAGCTGTTTGCAGCTGGCTGCAGCATGAACCAGAGCAACAAGGACTGCAGTAAAAAGGGTTCTCTCCTTTATTCTTAAGAGAGTCTCATCTTCCCAATTTGTTACAGATGTCTGCTATAACTGCTCTTCTATGCTTATTATTTAATTAAGTGTAGCCTTACTTCCAGCATTTCTTGTTCTCTTTATGTCTTATCAGAGGCAGGTCAGCACTGTCCAGCACTTGAGTCCTTTAAGAGTAGGAACTCTGGGAAATGTAGTTCCCAGTGGAAACACTGGGCTAAAGCAGCCCCAGAGGGCTTGTGATGTCCTGGGGGAGCTACAAAAGAGGCAGTGAAAATAGTGAAGCAAGACCCCTCTCCAGCAGCTGCAAAGGAGCAAGTGTCTAAGGGACCAGCTACTAAAATTCCCTGCCTCTCTTCTAGTGGTCCCTCTGATGAGCTGCCTGTAGGCAGACAGTACAAAACCAGTATCTCCCCACCTCTCAACTCCAAAATCAGATAACTGCCCAAATCCTGTGCAACACTGAACACACACAAGTTTACACTAGTTCACGTACGCTCTATTTATAGCCCACCATGCTGAATAGCAGGAGTAAAACACTGACTACACCTTTCCTAAGCCAGGAAAGGGCTCTCTGCAGTGGCCCAGAGTTTTCCCTATACAAGCAGGTATTACCTTCAGTAATAGACCACCTTCACTGGCACTTCTCTTGAGGTGAAGTCTTTGCTGATGAAAAACCCAATGCAATGTAAACCAATTCATCCGCCTAACTTCTTTTCCCTACCTCTGTTTCCCAAGCACGGTAGGCAATGTCCTTAAACACTCCACAGTTTCTCTCCTGCTGCATCTTCCAGGCTGCCTACACCATTCTGCCACTGTAAATCAGAATCCCCCTGCCAGAAACTTCTATCACACCAAAGGGTCTCTACAATTCTGGGATGTGTGTCCTTTATCTTGCTGCTAGGTGCATTCCCTCTCTGTTCCCAAAAATGTTCCCTTCTTCTAAACAGTTAGTTGTCCCAAGGTGTTCCCATTTAAAGAGAGGATCATTAGCCACTGCAAAAGACAAACTTCTGGGAAGCCACAGCAGTCTAGTGATGCTCCAGCCCTCACTTCATCCCTCTGAGTTCATCTACATTCATACTAACTTGCACCCAGCACGAATTCAATCCCTGGATCCTGCCCCACCAGCCTACAGCCCCAAACCAACAGCAGTTACACCTTCCCCACAGCACTCAGCATAGCAAAGGGTTACACCAACTCTTCCAGCAGCATTTCCTCTCTCTCCATCTCTGCAAGCAGCAGCAATTGCCATTCTGCATCCTTAATAGCAGCGTAATCAAAAGTTATGATGCATTTTTCAGTAATCACAAGAAATGATCCCCACTTAGCGTTAAGTAAAGCAAATTTGCCACTGGAAGGATGAAAAAAAGAAGAAAAAGGAAGAAGTCAAAAGCATTTCAATTTTCATTTGAAACGAATGAGTCAGAGTCAATTTGGTAAAGCAGTTAACAGCAGCTGTGCTCCCCTTCCCAGGCCCCGTAACAGGTACAATTTGCTTTTAACAAACAACCTCACAGAGGTCTCTGGCACCATGTTAACATAGTGGCATTCAACCCCTCTTGCTGTTGTGTATTTAAATTGGGTAATAGAGTCAGGCAGAGGAGATCCACCATGAATCTTAAGAAGTGCAATTTGACAGCATCTTTTAAAAAGAGGTGGGGGGAAGGAGCTTTATTAAAAAAAAGGATAATAATAAATGAGTTTGAGAGCAGGTTCTGCTGTGTTATTTCAAAGCAGCATATTAAAGACAACAAAAGTCCTAGAAAATCCCAGCAAGCAGGCCCCCTTTTTGCAAGACAAGCCAAGACGTTTGACACCCAAGGCACACTCGGCCTGGGTTCATTTGGGATACTTTGCCCCACACCAGGATCAATAGCAGGAGGCTGTATGTCAGGGAAAAAAAAAAAAAAAAAAAAAAAAAAACCAATATAACAGCCCTTCATGTTCATGCCAAGGGTACCCTGACCTCTCAGGGCATCCCACATCATCCTATAGTCTCAGCAGTTGCTTAGAGAGGGCTACCCCTGGGCTAGGAGTTAAAAACCAAAGATGTGTGATGTACCTCCAGCCACCCCTTTCTCATTTCTTCTGACCCCAGAGTATCTCCGTCCTTGCCACACACCACAGGCAGGCCCTTGTGATGCTCTCGTCTCACCAAGCTTTTGGGTCAGGCATCTTCTCTTCTTTATTTGTTCTTTAAAGAAATCTCATTTCATTACCTTCCAGGCTCCTCAGCTTTGTGGGGAATTACAGGAGGCCAATGAAAAATTCATGTTCTCAGTCGGTAATTGGCATTTTTGTTTCCTTTTTTTAGAGGAAGGAAAGCAAAGAAAAGGATGTGAATGGGGCAGACATCAGGGTGAGTGGGTATCTTCTACCAGTTATCAAGATAAAAGTCTCTCATACTGTTCCCATCCACTATTGCTCCAAGCAAGCCCTGTAATCCTGCATATTGAAATTTGAAAGCATTCCTGATACTTTTATTAGAGGAAAAGTAATGAAAGAAGACTGGGCATACTCAATTATTATAGTGTAATCCGCTGGAAATGAAGTCAATACAATCACCCAGCATTCTGCTTTCTTCTCATTTTTTAGACTTCAAGTAAGTGCTTCCCAAATTCCAGCTGAAGTTACTGTTACAATCAATAGCACAAGGGCTCTTGGCATAAGACTCAATTAATATGATGCTAGCAAGTGCTCCCCTATTGATCTCAGGCTAGTCTGAAACAGCAGCCAGCAGTGGCACCAAATAGTAGCAATAGCAAGGAAGATGAATAAAAAATAAGAGGCTGCCAATAAGCTAAAAGGAGAAGCAGACCTTTTTGTCCAAGGATACCCAAGAAAGAGAAAAGCACAGGAAATTCTCAAAAAACCTAAGTGCCCCGCTGTGATCTGCTCTCTTCAGCAGATTTGCCATCAACAAACACAAGACCAGGATTTCACCCACCCAACATGTGAAAAGAAACTCTGTTCAGCCACCTTCAAGGTCCTGCTCTGCAGAGCTGCAGACGGGCGATGCTTCTTCCTCCATCCCTCCCTCCTGCTAGCAGCAAACTTGCTGTCAGCCAGGAAACAGATTGCTACATACAGCACGACCAAGGCTTGAGATGATTAGATCTATTAATACAGTGCATCTGATTCACCTCCAAGGCCCTGATGCTCAGTGACAAATAGGGACAGGCTTCCCTGCTTTGCTGAGCAAGGCCCTGTGATAATGACCTCCTTGCCAGTGGGTGCTCAGAGCCTGGACGGGCAGGACCAGTAGAGACAAGAGAAAGCAGCATCTCCATGTTCTGGTGGGTGCCCTGGAAAGACCCCCAAAAGGATAGAAGATTGTCAGTGCAGGGAGCTATCTGTCCCAGATGGTGGTCCCAGAGCTTATGTCCTGGCAGGTCGTTATTGCTTTGAAAGTATACAGGAGTCCCTATTTCCTGCCCTTATGCATTCTCCTCCAACTGGGATTGTTTCCAGTCCCACCAGAGAAATTGAGCTTCTGGCTCAGTTCCTGCTACCTTGTAAGTCCATGCTTTCCCATTGACTGCCACCTGGGATCTGCATTTCCCTGAGGTCAGAGAAGGATCCATTACTCTGGACTTGTCACCTCCTTCAGGATCACCTCCCGCCACACAGATGGCCAAGTAAGAAAAGCCACCCACGGCAGTACAGCAGGGGAAGTGGAATGGGACACACACTTCCCTTGAGTTTCTCTGATACCTTGCCTAGCCCCAAGTCCTCTTGGTACCACAGCTGTTTTCTCAGTGCAGGAGAGCATCACCCTATGCTCCGCTACTCAACATCCTCTTGTACTTCCTAAGTATCGCCCTTTAGCTGTCCTTTGTCTATCACCTCATGCACTTAAAATGAAACTGGAAAGATCACACATTAAGATGTGAAGGTTTTCATGACAAAGTGAAACCCCAGACCTACCAAAACCTGCTGTGTGACTTGCAGATATCAGTCAGGCCACACTGCCCTGGGGGCTGACTTACACAGGATGAGGCTTTCATGCCTTAACCTGCTTTCCCAGTCTTGCCCTGCAGAGCTTGTGCTCTCTCCTGGCATGCCCTTGACCAGGAGAAGAAAGCCAGACAGCTATCACTCCAGCAGGCCTAATATCACCTGTTATCAGGCTGGGTGACTTCTCCCCAGCAGCAGCCGCAGACCAGGGTTTACCTCTGTGGGAAGCACAGAAGCAAGTTAAAGGTGGACACTTAGTGTATTTATTAGATACCAGGCTCCCATTACAATGAATTGGCTGAGTGATGGCTCCCATCAGCTCCCAAAGCTCACACGGCTTTCTAATTTCATTTTGCAAAAATTGGACCAAGGCAAAATTGTTTGTGAGAGGAAGCAAAAAGCAGTTGTTTTTCTCCTGCCTCCAAAACAGTGTGACCCTTTGCACAGTCTCAGCAGGACCTTTTCTTGATGTGCTGTCTTTCCTCCTGACCATGTGAATGCAAAGGGGATAGCCAGGAACCTGCAGCTCCAGTGGCTGCTGTCTTTTGTAGTTGCAGCAGGGCGGGCATCTCTGGTGCTACTGCAAAGGCCCTGAGAAGGGAGGTGGGAAACATGGCATTAGAGGACCACACAACTCATTACGCCTCTGCACGTACCATCATCACCATACCACTGAAGCAACAGGGAACCTTGCCAGCCCTCACTCAGCACTGAGAGCAAACAGCTAGTTGATCTCCAGACATAGAACACCCAGCATGGGACAGTGTTTGAAGCAAAATTCTGCTGTCTCCTGAAGGCTTCAGAAAGCCCAAAAAGCAGCTTCCCCCGTACAAAAGGACCTGTGCCAACCTCTGCAGTACACCAGCACACCCATGAGGAAAACATGGGGTGGGGACATGTATCATTAGGTTAAAAAGTCCATAGATGGTACAAAGATTTTTCTTGGAATGGAGACAGGCCTGAAAAACATTCAAATTCAGCATTGTTTCTCAGGACCACTGTTAACCTCTTCTGAAGGCAGGAGCGAAAGCCACAGCCAAGATGTTGGTGGCTTTGGGTGCCTCTCCCAGAAGCATGGAGTGCTGCAATTCTTTTTATAATGATTTCTTCTGTATTTCTCAGTTCCATAGAAACCTATTCTGTTACCCACAGGTCAGATGTAAAACTGCACAAAGGACTGAAGAGTTCAAAGTATATCAAAGATGCTTTCTCACAGAGTCACCCCTAGACTTTGGTGATTTTCACATTCTTAGGCTTTTTCTGCTTAGCTTGACCAGTGAAAGCAACCCTTAAAGGGTCAGTCCAGCAGAAACAACCATGCTTTGCTAACTAGAAGTGCTTTATCAACCATTCACCTCTTTTGGTAGGAAAGACATTCCTATACTGTTCTTCACAAGCTGTACCAATGAAGGGCAGGCAGCAAAGCCACACTGAGATTGTTCTGAGCAATACAGAGGAGCTCCTTGGTTAAGGGAAATTGGTTGTGAAAGTAGTCTAAGCAGGTTTGAGGTTGGCAAGTGTCAGTTCTAGGTAGCCAAGCAGTCTACAAGCCAAGCACCTAGCTCTCCAGCAGAGGCAGACTCATTTCTCCTATGAACAATCATGCAATGCCAGAGAGAACAGTTCACGGGCTTTCATCTCCCTCCAGCTTCACCTGCCAAGGTCCCACTGACTCTCTTCTGTCTGCTCACCACTGTACCCTTGTAAAAGAACATTCATGCACAGAGATAGGTGGGATGAAGAGCCTCACTCATACAGAGCTGAGTGTCAGAGGGGGTTGCTGTGGAGTTAACTAACTTGGGATGCTGATATGAACAGGAGGTGAACACATGCTCCCCTTAGGGATGGACTCTGTGCTCAAAGTTTCCCTCCTCTTCCGTTGCTGGAGGGCCCTCAGCCCCAGCCTGGGGGAGGGCTGCTCATTATACATCTCCCTGCTGAACTGTTACACATTTCTGCTGTGTTCCTCAGACAGAGGACTTTGCTACCAGCGAGCGGGAGAGAAACTGCCATCTGGGACTGCATGTGCTTTCCAGACAGATGGCTGACTATTCTAGTCATGTTTTATTTCTAGCAATGGTTCATACAGCAACAGCGCTAGTGTGAAAATGGGATGTGACAAGATGTGTATTGCTTACACCTTCTGTAAAGTTCAGATAAAACCAAGTTGCACAGAATGTAAAAATCAATATAATTAGGTAATTAAAAGAAGTGCAAACCCCTGATTTAATGCTGCATTATGTTCATGTATATTACAGATTGTGTATACATGTAGTATGGAACATACATATGTATGTTTCCACATTTATGCATGCATACAATGTAAAATGAATGACAAATCATGAATCTATATGTTTATCCACTAAAATAAACCCAGCTACCTGTTCCAGCAGGAATTTCAGACAGAATTTCTGAAAACCACCCACTGTTTCGCCCATAAGACCAAAGCTCCACAGGACAGGGAATTCCCTCCTTTGTGCTTAAGTATGACACAGTGCAAGGCTCTGGGTTTGCCCACATTTCTTGGACACTATATCTGCATTCTGTAATGCTTAGAAACTACATCTAGAAATGGTAGTAGAAAGAAGAACAGCATCACACATGTACAAGCTTTTACTTTATAAGCACTGGTTAGGTTAGGATCATCACACTGCTTTCTGCAGAGACAAGGATTCAGCCCTGTCACTCTAAGCAGCACAGGGAAGCACAACCGCAGAAAGACTGACACATTTCAATGTATATAGAAGTGCTACAAAACCTATTTCTAAGTTCTTCTGCAGTTTAGGCTGGAACAAAGGCTTGAACTGAATGTGTTAAAGGCCACTGATGACATATCTAGAGCTGGCTAGAAACAGGCTTTCTTTGCACATGGAAGCACTCTGCAGCTCAGCTCAAGAACTCACATCTCCCACACACAAGTCTTCATACAGATTCAAAAAGAAGGAAAAGGTTGGCAAGGAAAGTATTAAAGACAAGACTACACGTTCTCTAGCTGCCCAAAGAAGCCAGTGCAGATATCATGAGCTTCTAAATGAGTCTACTCCTTACATCATGCCCCTCTTCTTCAGTCTCAAGAGCAGTAAGGGTCCACCTCATTTTGCATCACGTGAGACAACATGGAACTAGGCAGGAGAGGTAATGGGAAAGGTATTACTTGATCTACACCTCAATACACAGATCCCACCCAGGAAACTCCTGTGCTTGTGGGCTCACAATCCATCTCTTAAGGGGTTTGAGCTAAGCGAAGAAATAGCATTGAGGATCTGTTCCTATAATTATGTGCTTGTTATAATGGGCTAATGCAGAGCAGTAGTGGTAAGAGACCCAAATACAGTATAGCATGCTGAGGTCATTGGCGTACCTGTCCCTGCAAGGTTACCATCAGGCAGGTGAGAGACAAAGTATGCAGCTGTCCTAACATTAAACTGCAGGACTGTGGCTTGGTGAACATTGGTGGCAGCTAACACAGGATACTCATGCAACACAAGGCCCAGGAAACTATGCAGGGACACAAAATGATACTCACACATAGACTTGGGGATGCAAATCAGAAACATTCATTTCAGAAGCAAGAGATGAAACTAGCCAAACCATTTTCTATGGGCAGGGAACCAAGCCTGGACAGACAGAGAAGTAAAAAAGTGCCACCTCTAAATCCCCCATGACTGACTCAGCAAAAGACTTCTTGCACTCTGGGGCCTCGAAGTAGAGTGAAAAGAATGTTACATGGAAACCAGACCAAATGTGGGGAGTTTTGGCAATAGCTAACTCTATTTTTGTCACTTTGCAGCTCTCTGGGTGTCACTCAAACTGGAAATCTTCTAGTCCAGTTCCCATTAGGTGTAGATGTGTTTTCACACCTCTGCCTAGCCAGGTACTTTCTGTACTGCTGATGGTTAATTACTTGACAATGAATCACACTGCTCAGCAGGGAGGTGGGACAAACAGTGTTATCTGAGCAAGTCATGGAGAAAGGTAGCAGGGAAGAAAACACCTCTGCATCAGGCAGGTGGGCACACACATAGAGGATTCATGAGGAATAAATTCAGAGAGGAATAGCCATAAATCTCCCAGCCTGGCCACTGGGGTGGTAGTTTCTTTTCCCCCTCCCCACAACAGGGAAATTCTGCTCTTTCCATGGGGGGTGGGAAGTTGCACACGGCTGCATTGAAATGTAAATTTACTCAAATTATTAAGCACAAGAGAGCAGCTCCTGCCAGCCCTTTGTTCCGCAGTCAGAATGTGTAATCTAGAAGAATAAATATAGTCAGATATCAGCTAAACAAAGAGACTCAGGGCCATGCATATTCAGCGACCCTCTCCCCTAGGACATCCCTTCCCTCTTTATCAGGGATGCTCTTTCTGCAGTCAACAATTGTAGATCAAAATGCCCTCATTAACCAGGGCTGAGATGAAAACCGATTGCTGTTTCATACTGAGGGTGGAGTGATTTATTTTTTCTCCAGGAGCAGAGATCTCCCTACCTCCTGGTTTTCTTATCTACCCCTTTGCATCCTGTGAAGATAGGGCAGGAGTGCCTCTGAAGCCCACTGGTGCTACACTGCTGTCAGACAGGTGAGGTAGTTGCAGGACAAAGTCCCAGGGCCCAGTAGCTAGCATGACTCCAAGAACTGCCCTACACTTTGCTGCCATGTTCACCTCTGCACTAGTAAGAGAATACCCCAAGGTGGAGGCAGGCAGACAACAGGTCTATGCAGGCTGCCCTAAAGTAGGTAGAAACCGCCACATAGTTTCTCTGCCACTTACAGAAAGGATTACGTGTAGTGAACCTTACAATCAGTGGAAACTCCCAGAGATGCTTAGATAAAAAGACCACCCCAAGCAACCATTGCTTATGTTTCTTCCCACAAGCCACTAATCTCCCACAGCAAGGGAAGCTCAAGTTGCCCTCAGTGGTCCAAGTCCAGCTGCCTTTGCAGAGCTGCAAGTTCACACTCTGTGCTGTGATAACTGAGAATGTCTACTACCCCAGCTCTCTGGTCATATGAGAGCAGATGATCACACTGGCATGACAGTGGCTGGTAACTGGATGGAAAAGATAGGCCCAGCTTCTCAAAGCCATTCCAGCAGCAGTGGAGACCAGCATATCAAGCAAGCAGCCAAGGACTGTATCTGCCCCAAGCCACAAGGAGAGGTGGCTGGAGAAGGAGTAAGCATCAGGCAAAGAGAGGTGCTCTCCCCACTCATTGCTGAGGTCGTTACTTAAACACAGCTTCTGTGTCTCCAGTGTTGTCTCACATCTGTCACTACCTGTAAATGCACTGCAAAATTTAAAGATCAAGTGGAGAAGGACAGGAGCGGGCCAGGGGGGGAAAAATCAATTTGGCTGGTTTTGAGTTATATGAATATAATAAACCCTGAGTGTCCTGCTTTTGGATGCAGTTTGCGCTTCCAATAACTCAGCAATATATTCATTAAACAAAGAGAGGTAAAAGCAGCAAGCCATTAAAAATAAAGCACTAGGAGAAGGAAGGCCATGTAGGCTGTAAATATCTTTGACTATTTTTCAACCTTCGTTTTCTTATCCCTGCTCTTTCACTAATTGACCTCTGGATCCAGCTTCTTAGAGCTGTTTCCATCACTGCACTTTGTCCTTCAACCACAGCTTGCAACAAAGGATCTCAGGAACTCTCTAAATGCAGAATAAACTCAATTGTAGACCCCCAAATCAGGAGACAAGGTCTATCACACTCATTAGTGCTGTAACACCCCTTGCACAGGCCTACAAAACCCACAGAATGAAAGATCAGGTGTTCTAGGTGAAAAATACTTCCAGTTTTAATCTGTTTGTGCACTGTGGACAGACGATCCACACATGCATAAGAAACGGCCACCTTCTGGTATTTCAGCTTTATTGCACAAAATCTACCATAGCTACAGACAGACTCTTCTTTCTCATCCATATGGAGGCATTCTGGCCGTAGGGCACTGTTCCCTGTCCTGACCCAGGCAGGACTTAACTCCAGATGGCAGTCACCAGAGCCTCAACATGCTGATCAGTATTGAGGACCAGCACACATTAGCACCGAGCCATCCAGAAAGAAGGGTGTCCCACAACATGACAGCCAATGGATTTCATCACTACTTTCCAAATCCTGAAAAAGCTGAGCCTATTATATTTAGGCCCTCCAAGACTAAATCTGAGATCACCAGCTTCCTAGTGTGGCTGATGAAAGGATGCCTCTCACCTAGCAAGACAGCAAGACAGCCAGAAGACAGCACCTGGCTGGCTTAGCACCCTGCAAAAGTCTCCCTAAGAGCCAAGATAGATCTCATGCTGATATGGAGGAAAGCAGTTACTCAGCAGAAGGCTCAGCTCCATCTCTGCAGCATCTAGCTCTTCTCTAGAGTTCGTCATTCTCTGCATGACCTCATTTCTTCACAAGTTTTAGAAACCTCTCAGAGCACCCGCCAATATGACAACAAAACAGCAAGTTAGGCTGCCCTCACATTTCCTCCAATTAAAAAAACAATTCTTGCTGAAGGAGGCAGTCTTAAGTTTGATATAGACATGTGTTTTTTTCTGCCCCAAAACAAGTGATGGGATTTCTCTATTGCTTGCCTGCAGGCACTCAGAATGCCACAATCCCTCCTTTCCATGGGATTTTAATGAGCAGCCTTCTGAAGTTCTTAATCCCTCTCAAAGCTCACAGCATATGGCAGTTTTGAAGGAAACTGGGTTAAGATTATAAAGTCTATTAGAGGAGTTTTGTTATGTACTGGCTCTGCAAGAGAGAAGCTATAAGACAGGGACAGCCTAAAGATGCTACAGAACTTACTCGGCCTTGGAGAGCAAAAAGCAGGATTAGGAGCTGCATATCATATGCCCCTTTGACAAGTTATCTGCACCCAGTCCCTGTTAATGTTGAACAACAGAACAAAGATCAGACAAGTCCATCTGCTTGTTTTCTCTGAGAAAAAAGTGTGTTCAGCAGGGAGAGAAGAAAGATGGTGCATCCCTGGAGGTCCTTATCTCACACATGGGTTGATCCCAGGGTTGATGAGGAACTGTTCATGCAACCTCTTGCTTCAGGCACAGCATAGGACATCAGTCAGTTCAGCTCAGCCCAACTTGGGGGGAAGGGGGCAAAGGGAGGGGAGCAGGGGGACAAAAAAGGAAGCAGCCCGAAACAAAAGCAGAGATATCCAAAGGTGCCAAGGAACTGCTCTCAGCCAACCAACACCCACCTGTGTATTGGGCAGGTGACTGACACTAGGCTCTTTGGGTTAAACAGAGTTTAAGTAGCCACTTCTGACTACCAATATGTTAGACAGAAATCCCTTCCATATAGCCTTCTGCTGCAGAGAGGAGACTTGCTACAGCCAGCATCTTTCACTCAGCAAGCCTGTTTTTAACTACATGTCAGTTAAGTTCAACCTTCTTCCTGTATACCACAGTTTTTTTTCTCATTGTGATTTTACAATGGTGCACGCTTAACTGCGTATAAGTCAGAAGAAAAAGAGAGCAGAATCTGGCCTCAGCTACTTACATATTGCCCCCTAAATGAAGCCACATTTGATCAGGAATCTCCTTTTCCATCTACTCATTCTGGTACTAGGATATTTCAGAATGGCACTCTACTTGAGCAGTTTCAGACAAGATATCTTGTGCTGTATTTTCCAGGGTAGAAAAAAGTTAATTAAATGCTTCTTATCCCCAGGTACCCTCTGATCCATACACTAGTATATAAACTCGCCCAAGATTTGACACAAAACTATTAGAGAGGGGAAAAAAAATGATAAAAATCAAGGCCTTTCAGATTGGCTCATCAATGAATATTAATTTCTATTGTCACACAGTTGACTTGCAAATCAACTGGATCATTAACTCAGACCTTTTGTGTAGTAACATTACAGGATGTTGCAAGTTACTTAGACACTATAGTATTTCATACACTCCCACAGCTTTGAATGCAGAGTTCTGCTCCCAAGGAGAGAGCAGCACAGCTCAAGTCCAAACATAACCAGGCAATGCTCAATGTGACAGCTATGCTGCTATGACTGTACTGGCTACCTGCTCAGCATCTGCCAAAATAACCACACCACACTAATCTTTCTAGCCAAATAGTGCCTTGTGCTGGATGGCTTATTGCCTATGCATACTGGAGTAGCAGGACTAATGAAAGACCTGTTTCTGACAAGACAAAGGTATTCATAAAGTTTACAGGTATGGGCAAAAGATTCAAGTTTTAACTAAGGATTTGTGGCTCTGCTGAGAATAGCCTGGAGTTTCAGGGAGTGAACAGATCTATATTGATTCACAACATCAAAAGGCCCACATCTTGTCTGTTTCATATCTATTAATAATAAGTATTGACTGTAATAAACCAATTGAGAACATACTGCTGGATCTCAGTCTGCTGTGAATACTGAATTACTAGAGTGATGTGAAGCACAGTTTTTTTGCTTCCCAGGCTCTTGCTGCCATAGATGCCCCATCTTTTGAATCCCGGGCATTCCTGACCATTCTCCTGCAGAAAGGCACAAGTGTTCATCATCTCTGAAGGAAGCTCTCACTTGCTTTTTCTCTAGAGAAAAGCAATGAAGTTAAAAGCCACGGTGTTTTCAAGCAGTAAGGAATGCTAACATAAGATGCTAATTCACCTGTGCAGCTTGCAGGAAATTATGACCTATGGGATTTTATGGAGATTCATAAAAGGAACTGAGCATTTTCAGCCAGCTCTCCTTGTCTGGAAATGGACATGGTGCAGACAGGCTCACAGCCAGGTCAGGATCAGCTGGGCTCAGTGGTTCAGCCTTGGGGTACAAAGATGCAGCAATATGTCTCCTGCCCAAGGCCTACCCAGAAGAGGACGATACTCATCTGAAAGAGTGTAGCAGTAGTTTAACCTCCAGTACAGCCAAAAGGGGCTCAATGAGCTTCAAAATGTCTTTCGCTGCAGTGCTACTACTCAGTCCAAGTTTTAACCAGGACCTACGCAATCACTGCTTGTCCATGTGACAAGGCATGCCTGACATGCTGCTGTTCCAGCAGAATATGACTGAGATAGACTCACTTTCAGAGCCCATATGCAAGGTTTCTGAGCCTCGCTAAACCTCTTCCTCACACACAGTCAGTTCAGTTCAATTGTATGAAGGAGACAGCCCATACCCCAGAGTTAGAAAATACTGTATGGCTGCCTAAACACAAACATTGACCATTGCTCTCTGTATGTGCTCCCCTCCAACAGCTACTCATTTTCAGGATAGCCATGTTACCCAAAGGTATGTCTAGCTCTGACCAGCTTCATTCCTTCAGACCTGCAGACAGAAGAGAAATCATACTTCCTACAAATCTCATACTTACACCATCACTGTCACACTGCCTTGGCTGCTACTCTGCTGCTCATCACTGTATACATTTCTCTTTTTATAGACAGCCACCATGGCTAAAAGAAGAAATGTCTGCTATAAACAAGGTTATGCCAGAGACCAGGAATGAATAGAAGAGCTGCAGATTAAGAGAGGTATTTGTAGGACATACTGGTAGGTGTGTGGGGCAAGAGCGAACTGCAGAGAAACAGAGCTCAGCCACACTATCCTCTTTTCTCCTCTAGCTGTACCTATTTAGTCCCTTATACTCAGAAGTCTAGCGCCATGCTTTGCTTTTGAGAGCACAGTCTTTTTGTAAGGAAAAAGAAGCCTGAGTTATTACAGAGCAGGTTAAGCACTGGACAAAATAAAGAGAAGGTGGTTGTGAAGAAGCAACGGTGTCTCCATTTCCAGTTCAACAGCGACCTCTGGTCTCAGCAGACTGCAACGCACATGTCTTTTGCTAGCTCAGTTTAGGGACCTTAAAATAGATCATTTTGGTCTGTTTTATTGGGGGGGGGGGAGAAAAAGGGAAACTTTTT
>NDXB01017189.1:403971-415749 GCA_002631895.1 Agapornis roseicollis
GGGGGGGGGGGGAGAATAAGGACACATCTTTCACATGTGGGCAACCACCATGACCTTCAAATCCCATCAAATGAAGCTGAGGGCTTCACAGGCCCAGAAGTTGTTAAAGCATCCTAGGATTTACCTTCTCTTACTTGGCTGATATTTAACCAGATGCCAAGAAAGACAAGGACACCTGGTTTCTAAATGGATTGTTTTCAGCACACCCAAGAGGGAATATAGATATATGTGCATTCTCACACACACGAGACTTGCATGGAAACTCTTAAACAGAGCTATGTAACCAAGACAAACAAAAAGAAAGGCACAGCTACTAAACATACCAACTGCTCCTTAAAATCTGGCAGAAGTAGCAAGTGCAGTAGGATAGCTGCAATACTATGATGCAACACTCTGATACCACATACACCAAGCCAGCTTGAACTGTCCAGCCAACAGAATCATTTGCAATATATCAAGCCTAAAAGATCTGTTTCAGCCCTTCAATATAGGGCATCCTTAACACTCTCTGCACCCCTCTCCAGTGCTGGTCTCAATTCACATTGCTGCAGCAGAAGTTATGGGATGTCTAGGACATTTCTGATAGTCAAAAAAACATCAAGCCAGATCACAACTCAGCTATTAGATTTCCTTACTCTCACAGCAGCTGAGAGGGAAGAATCCCACAAGCAATCCCACCTATACCATCACCAGAAGTCTAGCACCAAGGTCCTCTGCTGGGCTGTAGAAACCAGTGACAGTTCTCACCCTAGCAACTCACTGAAAGACACATGGTCCTTAGGAACCTAGCATGCTACAGAAAACCTTCCCTCAATGTCCTGCATGGAAATGTTTCACAAGAACTGGGACTCAAGAACAATGTAGTTTCTTGGCTCATAAGTGAGGACCAACAGGCCAAATGTTTTTCTCTTGCTGGTAACTGAAAGATTCATGTTCCCATGGTAGTGCTTCCCTGGTAGCGGCTGTGCCTCTCCATCCCAGCATACCCACACACAGCAGTAAAGCCACTCTCCAGCTGGTCCTGCACTTCAAACACTATGGTGTCCAGTGCCCTGCTCCAGAAAGCCCCAAGCGTTTGATGATCTGTTTTGGGCTGAACTAAAACAAAGTGAGAATCTCACATCTCCAAGCTCCAGAGATGTCTTAGAGCTCCCAAAAATGTTAATAATAAGCTAAATATCCTAATAACTAGATCAAATCAACTCCTAGGACTGCATGTAACCTCTACATGGGAAGGCTTCATTCTGCTCCTCCATTCTCCATGCACACGCATGCAACTGTACAGTTAAGCCATTATGACAACTCTTACAAAAAGCAGCAAAGAAAATGAAGGTCAGTATAAAATATTATTTCAGCTGTAGATTAAAAAAAAAAAAGAGTCTGAGATCAACTATTTCTGAGTAAGACAAGAGATCTGTTAAGCAAAATTGCAGCAGCCAAGAGTGTCCAAAGCTTGGACAGAAATTGTCAGAAAATAGAGAACAGGTCTTTGCAGCTCCTGAGGTTCATATGTACTCTCCCCACACATAATTTAAAAATAAAATAAAATTAAAAAAAAAAAAAAAATTAAAAAAAAATGCACTTACAAACATTGCCTTACCAATATAAAACAGAAGGTTGTGTGGAGTTTCTAGGAAATAGTCGTATCAAATTTAACAACTATGTTGCAGAAAGTTTGTCTTATACTTCTACAACTTTGTATGGCTTAATTACTGCTCTGCTTATACTCACAATATTACATCAGTTTTGTTCACAGGACTATACCTGCATCAACACATACAGAGCTCCATAGGACCCAGAGACAAAACAAGGGCAGAGATCTGCAAACTATGAAGTTACAGTTCGGTGAAATTTACTTATATAAACCTATGCAAAAGTCTGTGCCTGTGTTGCTATCTAAAGATCTTACATAAGCCAAGCCCTTAAAGGTGGAGACATCAGTAAAATGAGGATATTAACCCTTCTTTCCTGTTTTAAGAGATGGTTTATCAAGGTTTGATGCTGTTACTACTAGATAGAATATTTCTAACACTAGACCATATAAACAGCATCACCGAGTACCTCTGTGCTCAGCAAAAATGTCTCAATTATCATTAGCTCATCAATCCAATACTTCTGCTTGCCTCTGTCCCCAAACGCTAGTGATGTGACCCTGTTGGGTGCCTGGCCTCTGAGGCAGTGGACAGCCAAGTGGTAACAGCCCAGACTTGGACTCCAAACAAGGACCACTTTAGTCTTTCAGAAATCCACAGCGAAGGTAACATGTTCTGCTTCGGTAAAACCAAGAGCTCCCTGAGGTAGTCATACCCTTGTCTCAGCCTTCACAATCTGTAATGGGTATAAGTTTAGGCACATTAGCATTCATTCAATTTTGAGCACTTAGACTTCATAACTCTCCTCATTTTGTCACTCTTAATATTTATAAGACATCTAGCAAATGATTGATTTTCCTTCAGACCCCTTGTCATTCACAGTTGCTTATCTCTTGCATGTAGGGGGCAATCAACAGATTTATAGCAGCCCATAAAAGTTGTTACCAAAAGTACAGTTTCTTTTTGTATGCAATAATTTCTAATAACTCTTGTGCATGATAGCAATTACTGACAAAAGTCAGCCTCTGTTAATAGAGTTTATCTCAGTTCATCATATATCCTTTGTCAGTGGAAGCATTTTGACAAGCCTGGGGTTAATTAAAACCAAGAAGACAATAAAATACACCTAATCAAACATTACAGGTACAGAAATCAATTAGCAGATTTATGGCACTTTGGAGCCCTCTATAACATGCAAAATTCAAAGAAACTGTCAGTTTCATCCCCCCAAGACAGTATAATTGAATTTCTAATTGAAACTATTTTTCAATAGGTAACACAATCCACAGTTTGATTTGCATTAAAGTGGCATCTGCTGAGGACAGAGAAACCTAAAAATAATAATAAAGAATTCCCTTGCTGGTCACATTGTCATGGGCAATAATTATTATTATTATTATTTGGATATTTAGAATTTTGCAAAACCCCTTTAGAATCAATGAAGTGACCAATTCTTTGCTGATACAGCTCTAAACACTGAGATTCCTGTAGAAAGAGTTCATTTGGATCAAAGGAGGGGAGAAATCAAGAAGAAAATTCAGAATGGGCAGAACTAAGACATAAATTGGGCAGAAAACTGGCTGGGACTGCTCAGTAGAAAAAATTCCAACTCGTGGTCCATTACCAGTAGCATCCCTAAGGGACGGATGCTGGGATCAATGCTGTTTAATGGCATTATTAGCAACCTATATGATGGGACAAAGCTGTCTCAGCAGGTAGTGGACAACACCAGAACAGTGGGGGTAAGTCCATATGCTGGAGGATGGGATTGCTTTTCAGAGAGTCTAGTGAGGTTGACATTTGGAGGCAAATACCTTTACTAAGCTGTTTCGTTTTTTGTCTTTCAGTACAAAGCTTCACACAAGCAGTGCAGCTATTGCCAATTTGGACACAGTAGTCATACAGATCTTCATAGAGACCTTAATCTAGTTTGGAGATGGGTGGTTAAGATGACAAGAATAACAGAACAGGCCACAGGATAAACCCTTTGATCTTATTGTTACACTGCTTCTCTCTGAGATGCAATGAGACAGACCACATACATACACAGCTATATAGTCTAATTACATACAGTACTGCTCAGGATATATTACCTATATTTTACATTGCTTCATCTCTTCTGCTGCTCACAAGATATAGCTAGGAGCTATCTCTCAGTAATTTACTGTGAGATGTGAAGGACTAATAATGAAAAGTCAGAAAAAATGAGGATACAAGGCCAACATAAAGCTTTGCTGTACTTGTCTCTTTCAGCATAGCAAGCCAGATTATTTTAACTTCCAATTTTAGCACTCAGATACCTAGAATCCAATATAAACAAATGTTATTTAAAATGAAATATTAAATATTCATTTAATATTTATTAAAACATTTATTAAAATATTCATGAATTTTTAATGTTATACAACAAAAAAAAAGAAAAGGAAGAAAATTACTTTGATTCACATGCCACTCTACCACTGTGATGCTAGCAAGTCCAAAGTCTGTCTAGCTGGGACCTGCTTCACAAGAACCTGGGCAGAAATAAAATTAGAAGATACTAGACTTAAAAAAAATCTGGGCAAACATAACAGCAGAGAGTAAAGAATGAAGCAAGAGCAAAATTGGGCCTTCCAGTGATTTTTCCCCTATTTTAATGAGAATGTGGACAAACGAACAAGGTCCTCAAATTCCACCCCGTTTTCCAGAGAGCACATAATCCCAACCACACACCTCTCACTGATCTAAACACACCTTTCTTATACCAGGTTAACCCCCTGTTTATTTTACTAATATCTCAGCAGTATCTCATCTGGAAGAACGGTGCATGCAGACAGTAGTTTCACAAAGCACCAAATGGTATCTGGGAAAAAAACCGTTCTCCTGTCAGCCAGGCACAGGGGTAGGGATCTCACAGCAAGAACAGCCACCTGTAATAGAGATCTGCTTTACAGAAAGAGAAATTCTCTGTATTAACAAAGGCAGGTTTTTTTTCTGGATACTACTCACTGCAAAATTAAATCCTGGCACATTTGGGAAATGGTCCATGTGGAGGTGATTAATTCTATTAGAGGATCTGGAGGGAACTCAGTCTTATTTTCTTTGTTGAGGAACAGAAAAGGAGTCAAAAATTCAGATTGTAACGGTTTCTTCTGAAGCTTATCCTTGAAACTATCATTTTCATTGACTTAGTTACCACCATGTGGCTGCACTTGTAAGAAGTGCACTTGAAATTCTGCATTTCCTAACATTGAAGGCTTTGCTTTGGCTCTCCTCTCATAGTGGCTTCAGGGAGATCTCATACCTGGGACTGGACGTTTTATGCTACCACAGCATTCACCTCCCTTCTTCCCATGGGATGAAACAAAGGACTGTTCTGTTTTTGCAACTTACACTGGCCCTCATTAAAAGCTTTCTGGCTGTCCCAAGTATGCCCTTTGTAAGGGAGTCAGAGATGCCATGGAAGCATCATCTTGTTATCAGATGTAGGAAAGGAGCTGTTTTCTGGTTTGGTTTTCATGTTTGTGGCTGTTTTATTTGTGTTGGTTTTGTTTTTAATTTCCCATCTTCATCTTCCATTCCCTTCGACTATGAGCATATCTTTTTGGTTACTCTGTTCTTTGTATGTTTACTCACACTGCTTATTCCAAAAAGAATGGAAGATTTCTGGCACTGAGAAGTGAAATCTTTCCCTTAGTCATCACTAGAAGCAGCTTTCGGCACCAGCACCACTGGAATTCTCTGGCAAAGTAGAATGAAATACTTAGCGGGGAACAGGAGTTAAGTGAAGATAAGGAAGAAACCATCTACCCACATAGGCTGTAGGAACACCATGGAGTAGGACAACCATGGAGTAGGAGAAAGCTCAGTTAAGTACAGAAGCAGGTGACAGTGGGATACCAAAGGACACATCCAGTGGGCTCAAGGGTTTTTCTGGCAGGCTGATATGTAGGCATTGAAGTTTATGGTTAAGGTTTTCCTGGTATTAGCTTAATTCCCCCTTGCAACAAGTGAAGTTTGTTTTTCTCCCTCTGTAACACTTGTCATTACTTATCCCACAGGCCATGATTTCACAGTTCTTTTCCATTTTGAACTTATGATATGCACCATGAAAAGCCAGCATACATCCATCTTGACTTCACCCAGTAACACAGCTGTATCTCTCCTCCAAGCCCACACCTTACACATCACTCTTATTAATACTTCCAAGAACTAGATTTCATTTTAAAGGATCATCACTGACTTGCTTACCTATGTGTCACTATGAACCCAAATCCTGTAGTAGCGCTTGCCTAAGCAGTTGTTTCTCTGGTTTTGGTTTGTTTTTTTTTTTTTTTTAAATCAGATGTATCCTCCCTAAAGGTAATTTTTGTCATTAATTTCATTTTGATTTCTAACCATTCCTTCAGCCTAGATCATTTTAAACTCAAAGCTTGCTCCACAGACTGCCTGTAAACTTGCCCCAAATGGCAGCATCCTTCTCAGGCACTCTAAAATATATCCTTTCCTGTATGAGCCAAGGTATTCATGGGGCAGAACTGTACCACCCAGTGCAGAGTTTGCAGGACTAGGGAAGACTTAAAAAAAAAAATAAAACCACTTTTTGACATAAGCAAAGGGCAACTGTTCTTTAAAAAAGGTTCTTCCAATAAGTGTGATCCCACTTTCTAAGTAAATTCCATTTGTGCTGGTTCTATAGGAGTATCCTCAAGAACAACACAAACTGCAGTCAACCAGCCTTGCACTAACTACCCCATCACTCCCCACACAGCAGTTACCCAGTCCAGGTGGAAGGTTCCTGTTGGATGATCCACACACAAAGGAAACAGGCTGAGTGGCTTTTTTGTCCCATCAAAATCATTGTAGCTTGACCCTTCCTATCTGCCAGTTCAAAAGCCTTCAGAATACCAAAGGCATAAACCTTTACACACACAAAGTACTGTATAGCAACCCAGACAAAACACTGCTTTTTCTTTTTTTTTTTTTTTTTTTTCCAAAACCATCTGCTAGCAGCATAAGAGTGCCAACACAGCAAACACTGACCAGCTGACACATTTCTACTTATACAGGGCAGGACAGCTCAGACAGAGTGAACACGTGCTCCGCAATATGTTCACTGCTGTTTTAAAACAGGAGATTACACCAGTGCCCCATTCAGAAGATGTCAGACTGCGTTGGCACATGGTCACAATGTGTTGTTTCATGGTAATTTTTCCCTCAGCCCAAATATCACTAGCTAACGTTCTGGCCAGCCACTGCAAGGTAATCCCAGGCAGAAAGAAAATCTCAAATTCTTTCCCTATTAAGTCTGCGTACAACATAAAAAATTTTTGTATGTTTTTCCCTTGCATTTCAGCTTTTTGCTTGGCTGCAAGAAGCCAAGGGTTTAAGAGGCATACATGAACTGTAAATTCACCTCTCTCCTCAATATTGATACATTCTCCTTCAAGAAGTTTGCATCCTTTGACATCTTTTCAGTCCTTCCCTATTCCTGCTGCTGTTTCTCAGTAATAGATAAGAAAACTTCAAAACCTTGCTCTGCACTAGCAATAATGAGATTCAAAATAAAAGATTTCTTTTCACAATCTTTCTACATAAAAAGGCCTGAATCAGAACCCAGTAGTGCACAAATATTACTCATGTCAATGACACTAAGAAAAGGAGAGCTGTGAATAAAAAAATGTTAAAAATTAACACAAGGAGCATTGTTTGCATATCAGAAAAATTAATCTACATAGAGAACTGTAAGAGCCTGCAATTCAGAAAGCAAAGAATTAGGACAGCCCAGCTGAGAATAATTTTCTAGCCAGTTAATTTAATTGCATAAATCATTCCTTTGTTAGCAATAAAGAGATATAATTAAAATGAGATTGCTTCTCATTTCTATTCTCTGGAAACTAAAGGAATTGATTTTGGGGAAAGCATTCTTCCAAATACCAGATCGGCAAATTACATTTACCTTTTTAGAAAGGCTAAATTATTTTGCGCTAATATCATGGAGGGTTTAATTAATTATAGATCTGCCATATGATCTTAAAGAAATAATTTACTTAATGCCCACAGAACAGAAGTTTGTAAGTGTGTGTATCCCTCTGATAGATGGTGTGCAGATTTTTATAAACAGGTCCGAAGTTGAACAGGTGGCTGTCAGGAGAAATATGAGAAAATATAATAAATGTGTAAAGATGGGGGATGGTTTGCTAAGGGATATTAAAGTACTGCTTCCTATTTATTGGCGCATACCTGGATTACTGCTCTTTGAACCTCTCCAAGCTGGTTTTCTTCTAAATATTGTAGTGATGATTGGTTTCTATCCACAGATCTTCAGGGCTCAATAGCATTAGCAGGTTAATAACAAAACAGAGCCAAAAAAACCCCAACAAACAACAAAACAAACCACAAACAAAAATTAAAAAAAAATCCCCAAACCCAAACCAAAACCAGTGAAGCCCACCTATTAAAACAGAATATTGCTTTTCCTGAATATTGCAGAAGCTGGCCATAGTCAGGCCCTTAACAAGGCTGTAACATAATACATCTAAATACAGAAGCCCGATGTCATACTGCTCTTCCTTCAAAGTCACAAAGACTCACAGAACCAGGGAGATCACACCAGGCTATTGAACCTCCTATGCTGTGCTGATGGTCAGACAGGCAACAGGTCTCTAACAGAAGAGACTGAAAATAGCCTCCGTTACCTGCATACCACACACTACAGACCACAGAACTTCACCTAAAGTCCTAAGACCCGCAGGGAAAAAACAAACAAACAGAAAACCCACAACATGTGACAAAGCACCATCAACAGACCAGCTTTAATCAACAGAAATGCAGAAAAGTTTTCCTATAAATAGATAAAAATCTCTCCAAATCATCATATGCCCTCAGCACGTATACCATGCCAGAAAGGGGTAAAACAACAGCCGTTTGCAAGGTAGTTTTCAAGTTTCATTACTTTGAAAGTTAAGAACTTTTCCACCCTAAATGCAGTTATAAAGGTATATACTTAACATATGTGGTGTCATTTGGGATACCTGCCTTCTCTTACCACCCTCTCCTTGCAACTATTTACCGTGCAGAAGACCTCAGATATCAGGGGGAGGAGGAGGGGGGAATTCTTCACCTTCCACTACCACCACCATCCTATCTCCCGCTGCAGACATCTCTCACCTCCAACAGCCCCTGTTGGAAAGCTTGTTCTGTCATGCCTGCCATGGGCTACGTCAGAGGTAAGAAGGGGATTGGAGCAAAGGATGCTGCTACTGTGAGCATTAGGCAGAGAACAGAATCTGTTTCCTCTGCTGTACAGGGATGCAGAATTTCACATCCACTCAGGGCTTCTCTCCACAACTGAGGAAGAACAGACACTTGCTTTCTACATGTTTGAGACCATTAGTAATTACATGGATTTTTGTCATGCTGCCCACTCTCTCAGTTGCCCTTTTTATCAGGTAAAAACTGCCAGCCTTCCACCTTCCTCCACAAGAAACCTCTAATGCCATCAAGGATTTCCACTCCCCAGATCTGAGGCTGAGGTACACATTTAAGTCAGGCTACTTTGGTGAAATCTCCACATAGTCTATATATCTCCAACAGGTACTTAGCTGCATCATTTCCAATAAGGAGGACACGTCCTTATGCAGTAAACACTGAAAGCCATGGAATACCTTGGCAAATGTACCTGTCTGACAACTATGCCCTCAGTCTCAGCATAACCCAACCTCTCTGGGATCTGCAGGAAACAGAAGATTAGCACAGCTGGGAAGTCATTCCTACACACAGCACATCATAAACATACTGCCTCTGCCTCACAAGCTTTACCTTTTCTATGTGCTTTAGAAAAGGGAGAACAGAACAGGTATAGCCTTGTCCCAGGAATCCCATTCCCCATGCAGACCACACCATTGCATATTGACAGTACACTCATCTCTAGAAAGGATGCAGGTGAGCCGAGAGAGGGCTTTGCATGCAAGAGTTAAGTAGCAGATAGATTAGATCTCATCATTTGAGATTTCCAGGAAAAGTATTATGTTGCTATGGAAACCTCAACATAACCTGGGTTTTCCCTCCTTTTGTTTGTTCATTTTCTGCAAGCACTGGCCTCTCCCACTCCTATGTAGTTGGGCTTGCAAAAATGGATATTTTTTTTCCGTGATATCCACTTCTCTTGGCAGGTATGTTTTTCTGTACATCACCTTTCACAATATTGCTGCCACAACCTCTTGACCACTGTCACCTCTTCTTTTGCAATAAATACTGTATAATTTGCCACCCATTAGGAAACTCAGCTCCTAAACATTTTGCTCTCTTTCTGCTTGGGGAAAAGAGAGAAAAGCCTCATGGTAAAAAATTGAGCATTTTTGGACTTCATTCAGGGGGAAAAAAACCCTATATCTACAACCTCCCTTCTCAGAGTCAGCAACAAGCACCTCTAGTGATTGTGGTTTAGTACAGTGTAAGTCTAGTACAGTGTAAGGACCTGTCTCACTCTAGGTATTGCAGGTGTTTACTCCCAAAGAGCAACAGTTCTGCCCACAAACTTTCCATGTAGCAAATGAAATCAAATCCAAGAAGCAACCCAAACCCCCTTGAAATTGACTTCGTATTTGCAGTAGTCACCCAGCCACATCAAAGCAAAGCACATAGCAAGAAACAAAGCAAGAATCCTGTAAATTCTTCTGTGTTAGATAGCCCAGGCCTCATCAGTAGAACACATGTACAACTTGAGGATGTCAGATGATAATCGAACAATACTACTACAAACTGGCAAAGAATTGTGTACAGGAAGGGGTACCAGTGACACTTTGGAAAGGTCATTTCAGCTTTCCTCTCATATTGTCTCTTTTAGATTGTCAGCACTATAGAGGCAAAGACTACCAGGGCTGTTACACAATGCATAGGACTCCAAGAGCCAAACCTGATTCTGGCGCCTTATCATTACAGAAATGAAAGTGACACAAGGTGATAAAAACCAAGAGGAATAAACCTGACTCAATCCCCAGCAAGTCATGCACACAAAATAAAAGCCTGGTCTCTACCTTGCAAGACATCAGTGCAGTTTTTCAGAACTGCTACTGGATTTGCCACTCTGAAGTGACCCTACTCTTATTGAGCAATAGGCTGTAGAACAGCAAGAGAGCACCCAAACTTTTGGGTTGAAGAAACAGAAGTGTGTTGCAGTAATGCTGATACGTACCTACTATTTGTTTTCTTGTACCCACTGGTATCAAGAAAGTCCACCATTAACAATATTCTGCAAGTGTTTTCATGGAAGCATTGGCACTATAAGCACCACAAATTAAGAGGGTCCATTGAATGCTACAGAAGAGAGATCAGCTAAGAGTGAAATACTATAGTTTCACCATGTCACTTGTAGTTATCTCCATTTGAGAAGGTCTCAAAAAACAGTGTTCCCTTTTTAGCATTGGGAAAAGGAAGCATTTTTCAGGCAAAAAGAATGTGGATATTCTGCTCAAGTTTTCCTTGCTTTTATTTCTGGGCATCTCTGGCCATTCACTTTACTCTTATAACAATAAGGATTAGCCTTAATGAGTTTCATGGAAACATTAAGAGAATCTTTCCAAAAGGAAAATGTCCCTCTGGATAGAAGACTTTGATGGACAGAAGCATTTATCTGCCAGATTCCGTTTGTTCTGCACCTCACAACCTCATAACTTACACACACACATCACCTTAACATCAAAACACAGCTCCACGTGTACAAGCCTTTCACACTCATGCTTTGCCTCACCTAGAGTAATCACCTCCACAAACCACACAGAAGTGCGGGCTTTATTATCTCCTTTCTCTGGACTAGCTCTTACTTCAGTAGCATAAATGGTTGTATCCTTAGATGGGAACATCTGTCAGTAAGCTCTGGAGGCTCACCACCAGTTAAGGTGGCTTCGGTGCCTAAGCAAGCTTTTTTAAAGGTAAGAAAGGGCACTTCAAACCTGAGTCCCACTCTGTAAAAAGTAACATGATTTCGTGGGTACTGGCAACCTCAAAACACTCTTCATTTCCTTCAGTTGGAAGACGACACCAAGAAGGATACAGAGGTTTTTGCAGTTGTTTGGATGGTCTTCTGTCAAAACTGGTCAGCAGTTGCCCAAAAACTTTATATTTAAAAAAAAAAAAAAAAAAAAAAAAAAAAAAAAACAAAAAAAAAAAAAACAAAAAAACCACAAAAACCCCCCCTTTCGGTTTA
>NDXB01017189.1:415811-429227 GCA_002631895.1 Agapornis roseicollis
AAAAAACAAACAAAAACCAAAACAAAAAAAACAAACAAACCACACAACCACCACCTTTCCGTTTACCTGGTCCTGGCTAGTCCTAAAATATATGAATGTCAAGCTGCAAAGTTGTTATTCTGGGGCTGCAGGTTCGGCAAGTTTCCTGCGGCTTCCTCAGCAGAGCTGTGGCAGTAAGAAAAATTACGTTCACCATCACTATCTGTGCAAGCAGCCCCACCAAGTGGCCAAACACAGCTAGATCTTCTCTTCCACACTTTGCAACCAAAGCAGAACGCCTCACGAAGCTCTGTTAAAAAATACAAAATTTACTCATCTAACCTAGCCCTACTCATTATGCCCAGGGCCTAAAAGAAAGAGGGCTTCCGAGACAGAATTTTTAATATCTTCTTTCCAGCAAGACTGTGGAGTAAGGAAAGAAAAATAAAATAATAAAAAAAAAACCACCCAAACAAGGAAATGAAAAAGAGGCTTCTTTGCTTCACAAGCAGCAGGCAAAGAGGTGTCACAAAATCTCTTGAAGTTTTGGTCATGTTCACATACTGTGCTAAGCCATAATCTAAGTTGTCCACCCATTTCTCATCTTACACACTACTACCTTTTCTACTTGCAAAAATAACAAAGCTGGTTTAAATTCTTAAAAATATAGGAACCCTAACCCTGTCCTCCCGCTTGGGACAGCTTATTCCCATGGGCAGGTGACACCTACCCTTTCTTTCAATAGTTTTTGGCATAGTGTCTGTGCAAAGAAAGGATACTCACAAACAATTGGAAGTTCAAGCTGTGCTGTCCATACATATATTCTGGATGTTCATATGTCTTAGTTTGTAAGTGGAAGTACTTTAATCTCAGTGTCAATGTACGTTCTCTCAGCAGTACAGCAGCTGCACAACCCTTCTGGTAAACTCCAAGCCCTTCCTCTACTCCACTCACTTCCACTGCATCTATATTTTTTACAATTCTAAGCTAAAACTCTTTACCCTAAAAAATGGGAGTTTTGGAGATAGGCTATGGACAATGTGATGGACAAACCCCATCTTCTACTTCCTACTCTTGGAAAGTGATTTTCTGAGTGGTACCCTATATTCACACTGAACTTTTGGGTGACCTAAGCTACTGCCTGATCTATGCAGGTTCCCTAAAGAAAAGCTCTAGTAAGACCCAGACCTTGATAAATCAGAGCACAAAGGAAGTGCCTGGGCTCTGCTCTAAATTAACCTGAATTAGCACCAGTTACTGTGTTAATCTAGCATAGAAGCAGAGGTGTAGAGCCAAGTTTACAGGGTATATATACAAAGATGGTGTATGTATTAAATCTCTCACACAGGTTAGCATGCTGCTTATCACAGCTACATCCTGCCCTGGTTTCCCAAAGATCACCAGAAGCAATACACATATGGCCTTCTACCCATGGAAAACACACATACGATCCAACAAAAGGGTTATAAACAAAATATATACTAAATAACCCCATCTTAGAGTAAAATATCTAAGTTATTAGCACCAGAGGGAAAGTGGTACTGCTTAAAAAGACATTCTGGATCATTACATAGCTACAATAACTTTTTTGCTATACAGAAGAAATAGGCAGCATATGGTCTACGTATGACTGTAACAGAGCTAGGTTTCTTCTGAAAAGGCCTGGCATCTTCAGGCTGGCCTTGAGACAAGCATTTGTAACTGGATCTACATGACAACTAAACAAAGAAAAGATCTTGCTGATACTAGCTACAGAAATTCAGAACCAGGACTTTTCCTGTATGCACTGGATGTTTAGAATACAGATACAGTAGAAAGCCACATGATTACACATCAATCACTGAATGTGGTGTGCTACTGATGCTGCATCACATCATCCAAATACTGATTGTTAATCTACCCAAGAACACTAGCACTACAGCAAGATGAAAGGTCAAAAGTGGAAGTCCAGCCAGTGGTAAGCATGAAGGCTGATGCAGAGGTTTGCCAGTCTGCATGAATAACCAAGATCAATTCATGAAACCACTGCAAAGATTCCTGCTACCCTTGAAGCTTTTAGCTAGGGGAAAAAAAAAAAAACAAAAAACCCAAAAAAAACCAAAACCAAAGAAAACCAAAACCACCAAACCCCCAAAGAAAGACTACTAAAAAAGCAACAAACAAACAAACAAAAAAAACACCAACCCCAAAACCTAGCAGACAACTATCAGAATAATTAAACATTTTCCAACTCAGCAATATGCAAAATAGCACATTCCCTAACACATACATTGCTTTCAAAACTGAGGGGGGAGGGGGAGTGATGTCATGATGTTGTTGTTCCTCACCCCCAGAAGTTTGTAGGGAGCAACAGGCTTTTATGGCCAAAAGAGAACAAGGTATCTTTTCCTCACCTGAATTCTGATAGAAAAAGTAAGTGAGGAGAATAGCAAGACTAAAATGAAATAAGCAGCATCAATACAGTAAGAGAGTTAAGAACTTCACTGAAACTGCTACAACAAATTATTCTTGCCCTGGTGGCCAACCAAAATTAACTTGATGCTATATGCACTCAGAAAAGGGGAGACACTTTACATATGTAACTAGATCAATTTATATTGAGCACTTTCACCTCAGTAGAGGTTTGCTTACATGATTGGGAGCTAAAAATATTTTTCATATTACTCTTTAAACATAATATCTAGCTGCAAATACAGTCTGTATTTCTGTACTGCTGAAGATTTCACCTTGAATTAATCCATGTGCTGGCTGTAAGATTTAGTCATGAACATCACTGTTATCCTGGTTTCAGCCAGAATACAGTTAATTTTCTTCCTAGTAGTTGGCACAATCCTGAGTTTTGGATTTAGTCAGAGAACAATGTTGATCGCACACTAATGTTTTAGTTGTTGCTAAGTAGTGTGTACCTTCATCAAGGACTTCTCAATTTCTTGCACTCTGCCAGTGAGGACTGTTCTCATCTCAGCCCATGGGGTTTTACCTCTTTCCAACTCTCCTCCTCATTCCGCCAGACAGGTGAGGGAGCAGCTGTGCGGTAGTTGGTTGGCACCTGTAGGCTTCTTGAGTTTTGGGTTTGTTCGAAACTCCTCAAAGGTATCATTTGACCCAGATGCGTCATTGTTGACAGAATATTGTTAATAACTAAAAAGATGAAACCAGCCCAAGCAATACAATGCAGATTTGCTACAAACTTCACGTAGTTATTAAATACACTGAAGTATATGCAAAAATGAAAACAAAACCAAACAAAACAAAAAAATCAAACCACATATTTAAACAGTGTTATACAAGGATGTATAGCAGCTACTGCCATTCAATCATTCCGACAGGTAGACTACAGGGAAGGGAGTGATGGCCTCATTCCTCATTCAAAGTCTAGCCTGGGTATTCTCCTCTATCAGCTTCATTATAAATGTCCACCTGTAATTCACTTATTTCACAACTGTGTCTCAAAATAACAGGTTTTGTTTGATTTCTGCAGTTTTGTTTGATTCGATCCTTTGCAGAGGGCTCTGGTACAGAATATTACCAAAAAATCCAAACAAGATTTTGAATGGCACTGCCCTCTTGAGGGAAATTGAGCTGTGTCACCTTAGCAAAGCCATCCTCCCTTCACTCCTATATTCAGGCCACACTAGCACTCCCCTACTGCCTTGCCATACAGTTCAAGATGAGTAGTTCTTGAAAAGCAGCAGTAGACTCACACATGGGAAATCAATTATTGCTAGATAAAATTTAGGTTTTGTTAATTTTTATTTATAGGTATTTTAGGTACAAACCAATAGGCCACTCTAAAGGCACAGAATCTATTTGAAACACATAAACCTGTCCTCAGAAATCAGAAGTTCCATTTCTTCATGAATTGTGGCTTTTTATTTTACCCAACAGCCTGTGTTGCCAAAATGAGAGCAGGAACCAGAATCCAGCATTTTGTTTATTCTGCAAGTTCCCAATCACTGACCTCACAAGCATAACCTCTAGCCTAAGAATCTTTACATGCATTTTCCTGAAGCAAAAACGTTTATCCTGTTAAAGTCATCTGCTGGTTGGAGTAATCCCTTGCAGTAACTACTTGAAGTTTTTGGAAATCCCTTTCCCAAAAGCTGCTGTAATGACCAGGCTGTGGAGCACAGCCTCCAACAAGTCTTTATGAGAAAGCAGATATTACTACTATATTTCTAGAATACCAAGTCATACAATTTTACTTTAAATCATAATGGCATCACCAAAAAAAGTCACAATCCCAAAATTCTCAGAGAAATTAAAAGAAAGTATCTTGTCATAATGGGATATAGGTAGGCTAGGCTGACATGAGAAGCAGGGATATCTCAAGAAAGCTCAGGGAAAACTCTTTACAACCTTTGCCATCTGTATTGAGGAATTCTATAGTATTGCAAGCCTGGAAATACCTAAAAATTATCTCACCATTTTGAACAGACATCAAGTTCATTACCAAGTACTGCCAATGAGAAGCAACATCTTTCCACAGATAGTATCTGTATCATAGAATCATAGAAAAGTTAGGGTTGGAAAAGACCTGAAGATCATCCAGTTCCAACCCCCATGACATAAACAGGGACACCTCACACTAAACCATGCCACCCAAAGCTTCATCCAATCTGGCCTTGAACACTGCCAGGGATGGCGCACTCACAACCTCCCTGGCCAACCCATTCCAGTGACTCACCACCCTAACAGGAAAGAATTTCTTCCTTATACCCAATCTAAACCGCTCCTGTTGAAGTTTGAACCCGTTACCCCTTGTCCTGTCACTACAGTCCCTAATGAAGAGCCCCTCCCCACCATCCCTATAGGCCCCCATCAGATACTGGAAGGCTGCTATGAGGTCTCCATGCAGCCTTCTCTTCTTCAGGCTAAACAGCCCCAATTCTCTCAGCCTGTCTTCCTATGGGAGGTGCTCCAATCCCCTGATCATCCTCGTGGCCCCCCTCTGGACTTGTTCCAACAGCTCCATGTCCTTTTTATGTTGAGGACATCAGAACTGCACACAATACTCCAAGTGAGGTCTCACAAGAGCAGAGTAGAGGGGCAGGATCACCTCCTTTGACCTACTGGTCACACTTCTTTTGATGCAGCCCAGGATACAGTTGGCTTTCTGGGCTGCAAGCGTACGCTGTCGACTCATGTTCATGTTCTCATTGACCACCACCCCCAAGTCCTTCTCCTTGGGCTTCTCTGCCCAACCTGTAACTGTGCCTGGGATTGCCCCAACCCAGGTGTAGGACCTTGCAGATAGACTTTGACTGATCTCTATTCTAGATACTGCTGCACAACACTGCAAGACTGTTGGGATAACAGAACTAACTGAAAAACTTGAAGCTATGATACACACACCTCACCATCACACAAACTGTATTTGGTGGAAATAGGGAAACTGTACAAGAAGCTTTGTACTTGTAGATTAACACAGACTTTCACTGAAATGTCTCACATGCTTCAATGTAAGAAAAATCTTCAAAGCAAGACCTTAGAAGTTTTTTTATTCCCCATAAAAGCTTTAGAAGCAATGATCACCTGCTGGCCATAACTGACTTGCTAGCACCTCTAGCTAATAAGAGAAGTTGAAGAATTAAACAAAACCATAAAGGTATTCTCTATACAGGCTTGAATCATCCACTCTTCATTATTAAAAAAAAAAAAAAACACCCAAAAAAAAAACCAACCTTCTAGTAGTACACATTCCTACAAATGTCCAAACCAAAATTTTTAAATTGGAATGTTATGCAAAGTCAGTTGGGAGAGAGTGGAGAGGGGGAAAAGACATGAGAGAGAGGGTTAAGTATCCTTATATCAACTATTTCAAAAATTAACATTTTATTTTTTGAAATAATTATAAACACTGTGGAAAAAAAATCAAGTCATTAATTATCCATGCCACAAAGCACAAGCTCTTCACTTCAGAGACAAGGATAAACATAATGAAAGTGAAATACAAGTGAAGACAGGTCTACAAACTACTTCCAGAAGTCTGAACTCTGAGCAGCCCCTTCTCCAGTTCAGCAATTTTATCTTCCTGTGAGGCTGTGTAAGTCTTTGCTGTCTTAATGAGAGAGTCATGATGCTTCTCCAAACATGCCTTCAGATGTAGGCATATTTCCTAGAAAGAGGAGATAAAGGTGGATAGAATACCCACAAGCAAAGTTAAATCCTTATAAAGCATAAATATTAAGTGAGAGTGGCTTCAAGTGACTTCAAACATACTTCATCCTTTTACTTTAGAAGCAGCATTAACAGAGCACAGGAAAGTTACAAGCCTCAGAAGAATAAGAGCAGCCACAAGCAAAATCCCAATATCATGATTCTGTTGTAATTCAAATAGTCAAAATACTAACATGGTCAAACAACTAGCACTAGCCCGGCATTCACACTACTACCACCCCATTCTGCATTAACCTGTGCCACCAAGGTCTTTGCTACTGTGACTGACACTATCATCCTTCCAGCTTGGACAGTACTTCAGTAATGAACAGATAGGATGAGATGCTACAAGCAGGCTATGATTCCCTAGTCCAAACTGATTAGGATTTCTGTCTCTTTTGAAAGCTGAGCTGGACAGTCATCTTCCTGAAAGCCTAGGAAGAAAGTGTTTGTGACATTGCAAGTGGTCCAGTATTTGAGGGAAACTGTTGAGAGGATTCTTGTACTGCCCATCACTACAACACAAATGTAAAGTTTCACAGGTCAGATCCCAGAGGCCAAACAAGGTAAAAAAAAATATATTAAAAAAAAAAATAATCTAGCACCATGATAAAAAAATTGGCATCATGCAACTAGCATATTATCTGCTACAGGCACTGATGGGAAGTTTAAAATTTGCCTCCCAAAATACTCGGCAATCACAACATTCCAGCAGAGTCTCTTCTCTCTGGTCTGCAAAGCCCTATTCTGTGGGCCACCTGAATAGCCTGCAGAGACAAAAACAAGCCCTTGCATCCCAGTGAGACCACAAGCAAGAAGCACTCTTCCTTCCACTATCCGTCCAAACTGCCATCTGCACAGCCTACTCATTTTTAGGCCCAGTAAGTGATCCTTTTTCTATACAGCTCAAGTTAAAAATCAGGTTTGATAATACCAAGTGGGATTCCTTTAGAAAAAAAAAAAAAAACAAAAAACTAAAACACAATGGTGGCAATAAGCAAACGAAAGAAAAAAAATCTTTTGAGGAAAAAAACTGTTTAAATGTTTCTCAACATTACGAGATTGAACTGAGAANACAAAACCAAAACACAACAAAACTACTCACCTTAGCTTTCCTTTCTTGTTTTTCAGCATTATCATTCAGTTGCTGGATTTTGAACCTTGTCTGGTGGATTTCTTTTTGAATGGCCACCACTTTATCATATACAACATCCCTCTTCTCCTGAACTCTGTTACAATACCTAAAGGGGGGAGGAGGGGGGGGAGAAGTTAGTACTGAGCTATTTGACTAATTTCAGATTAAACTTAAGCCCACCACAAACAAAGCTTAAATTTTATGAGCATGAAACTAGCAGCTTCCAGAAGCAATGTCTCATTGCAGAAGTAATGTATCATTTACTTGCTTGGAAATCTGTCCACAGTTACCTCTCTTCCCCTCTTGCTTATCAAAACATTCAATTTTATCACTTAAGGGAAATATCTAATGTTACAAAGAGATAAATTTGCAGCAACTTTTAACATAAGAGAGCATTAAATTATGTTATTTTCATTCTTTGTTTTGAAGGAATAGTAGCTTTTAATCAGCCTTATTTAGCTGGTGCAATACACTAGATGAGGAGCAAAGAAAGCCTGGGAGTCTTGCTGTCATTCTACACACAATACAAGTTTTATTAGCATGACTAAATCTTAGTTGACTCTCTTAGTTCTGTGGAAAAAGCTCTCTTCCATTACAGTTAATCTACCTAGCCAATAGTTTTCCATATTCCCTTTCCTATCTATGCACAAAAAAAAAAAAAAAAAAGCTATATATTAAGCCTNCTGATCATCCTTGTGGCCCTCCTCTGGACTTGTTCCAACAGCTCCATGTCCTTTTTATGTTGAGAGTGTAACTAAGACTAAATGTAACTTTTCCTAAAAAAAAAAAAAAAAAAAAAAAAAGTTATATAATAAGCTTTATCTCTAACAGCTCAGCAGTGAAACCACAACATTACAGTTTGCTGGTGCAGAAAGTAACTGCTATGCTGTAAACACTGCCTTGCAGCTTGCCTTTAGCATATGGTAGGAAGGTAGATGGGCTAAGAGACTTTGATCAAATGACACTTCCCCTTTTGTTTTAGACGCATCATGTCAGGATAATACTCCTCTGAGATATGAGCCCCATTTCCCCATGGGTCTTGAACATCTTTGATAATGAGCAAAAGTGGCAAGGGAAATTATGAAAAATTCATGAAAGGCAAATGGGGCTTTGTTGAAGTCTGATAAGTTGGAAAATTATCCCAATGTGACATTCTCTTTAAGAAGATAAAAGAATCAAGAATAAGCATTATAAATTAAATTAGTGCTCCAATAAAAGAATTGCTGTCAAGTCACATTGCAATTATTGATTTGAGACCCCACGTCCCTGCCTGCAGCATTACTGGTCTTCATGCAAAGCTATCCCACATCACTCATTTTCTTCTCACTGCTAAGCTACATGTTTGTATCAGACATGAACTTTAGTAACACATAACAAAGACATAAAGTAGCATCATACAGAAATGTCAACTCATCCATACTCAAATACAGTGTGCTTATATTGCTCAGCATCTTCACGCTTCTTTTTTATCCTTATTTCAGCTGTAGACAGCTTCTCATGTTTTGCATTGACCAGTCTCTTTAAGGACGTTTCATCTATCTTCCCTTTTTTTAGCTCCATCTGAGCACTCTCAAGCTGGTCCTCCAGATCTCTGACCTAGAATACAGAAGTACTGTAATAAATTAAGTAGGCAGGAGAAGGGGAAATCAAAATAGCATACCCTACTAGTTTACTGAGATTAGAACTAATTCCTTACTTTTGGAATATCTGATGCTAACAAATTCTCTCAGTTAAATCCCAGTTCCCTAGTATTTATCTGATTTCAAATGCATCCAAATGGACAAGATCCCATCACTCTAGAATGATTTTCAGAAATTATGAATTCTGCTATAGCTCTTAGCTAAAGGCAATTTGAACACATGCTATACAAATACCCAAAAGGACTGCATACCGTTTTTCAAATACTCCTAACAATTTTATTTTCACAGAACCAAGTAGCAAATAGCAAGGTACTATATTGTGACAAACTTTTCATCGGGGAAAAGCTGGCTTAGTAATAAAGTTAAAAGCATTTAAACCATGACAATTTCTGAAGTAATTTTTTGCTCTTAGTTTCTAGGCAGAAGAAACTGGATCTCAGTTCTCTTCTTCCATCATTTCCTACCAACAATCCCAAGACAGTTCAAACTATTTTAGGTCAGGTTTCTATGGCAACACAGGCTTTGACTATTAAAAGCGGTCAATAGTACATGAGCACAGCTATGTTTTACTGACATTTTTAAGAATGAGATTTTTGAAGTTATGCGAATTCTTCCTTTTTGGGGAAGAGGAGTGATGGGGACTTTCAAAACAGGCATTTACTGAATATCACCTGTCTTGCTTAGTCATTAATTTCTCCCTACCCTGACATAAATTTGAATAATACTAACCTCTGATAATACACTGGTCAGTCTTTCCACGTTTTCTCCCTGTCTTTCCATCTTCTTCTGATATAACTGCAACTCCAGCTGGCATGATGGCAAAACCTCAACTAGGTCTCTATAACCTTCATATTTCTCAATAACTTCTTGCTTTAAAGAGAAAAGACTATTAATAAATAGCTTTAGAGCTCAGCTATTATTTTGTATAGTATTAATGCATATTAACTTTTGCATCTATTCCCTCATTGTTTAATATACACTAGAAGTAGTATTTAATAGTTACTGAAATATGATCTTCAGTTTGTAAAAAGAAGTGTTTATTTGTAAAGTACAGACAAAGTGACACACAAGTGTCGTACACTGAACTAACAAGCTTGTTAGAAGAGCTTTCAGGACAGGAAAAAAAAAAAAGAAAAAACACAATCACACTGTAAAGAAATTCTATACTGGTAAAACCAGAGTTACATACAGCATCATAAAAACAGATGTCTGGAATTAAAGCAATAAGACTTCCACCTTTGGAACAAAATTACCTAAGAGACAAAGTGGTACAAGCGTCACTGATGTATGAGCAATCATGAACTTCAAATGTTTCAAAACTGGACATTACTACAAAAAAAAAAATCCAACACAAGAACCCCAAAACAACTAGGAAGATAACTCAGTGTTCAGCATACTAGTGGAGACAGACATGAATTCTAGTAACAACAAACAACAGAAGTACATAATCCAAATCCAAGGATGTTTGTAAGGTGCCAAAATATTGTCAACTCTAGAGAGCAAACAGCCTGACAGATATAATATAAATTCAAGAGTTCTACACCTGGTTTCATAAATAAATAGTTACTCATTGAGGACAAAGCAACAGTGACTGCAATCTAAAAAAAAAAAACAAAAACAAAACAAACACAACAAACCAGAAAACACCCCCCACCTCAAAAAAAAGCCAAGCCCCCAACACAAAAAAGCCACACACACAACCAACTTTCAGTTTTCTCTGAAGCTGATTTAATTTCAGACTAACCACTGTTGATTTGTCACTAAAAGTATATGTCATTCAAGCAGCAGTTCCAGATTATGGCAGTTCAGTAAAACATGCTTTTTCTAATAGAATACCTCCTTGTGTGGACAAAGAAAAACCTCACCTTGGATCTCTTGAGTTTCTGAACAGTCTCTTTCATCATTTCTTTGTAATTTTTCAGTTCCTCTGGACTCTCCACAATTTTTGATTTGAGCTGCTCTTGTTCTTCTTTCAAAGTAGCCATTGCCACCTTAAGTTCATTCTAGTTAACAAGAAACATACTATCAATATTAGCAACTAGGTGAACAAGGAGGAATTGTGACACATGGTTTGCCAGGGTCTTGCAACTAGACAAACACTCTTCTCTAAATTGTTCTCTATTAGAATCATAGAATAGTTAGGGTTGGAAAGGACCTTTAGATCATCTAGCTCCAAAAATTTCTAAAAAAAAAAAAAAAATAAAAAAAAAAAATAATTTTTTTTTTTTATTTTTTTTTTTTAGTTTTCCCTAAACAGTATTAGTATTCCCAATCAAAGCAGTAAACAGCCCATTTTTCTCCCTGAGCATGCTCATTCAGGTGCAAAACTAAGTCACAAGTCCAGGTAAATGACATCAACTGCTCTACCCCTGTCCATCAGTTCCATAGCCCCATCGTAGAAGGCCACCAAATTGGTCAGGCAGGATTTCCCCTTAGTGAAGCCATGCTGGCTGTCACCAAGCACCTTACTGTTTTTCCTGTGCCTTAGCATGCCTTACAGGAGAATCTGCTCTGAGATTTTGGCAGGCACAGAGATGAGACTGACTGGTCTGTAATTCCCTGGGTCATCCATTTTCCCCTTCTTGAAAATGGGGGTTATATTTCGCCTTTTCCAGTCGTCGGGAACTTCACCTGATTGCCATGATCCCTCAAATACAATGGACAGTGGCTTAGCAACTTCACTCGCCAGCTCCTTCAGGACCCACGGATGGACTTCATCAGGTCCCATGGACTTGTGCACATTCAGGTTCTTAAGATGGTCTCAAACCAGATCCTCTCCTACAGTGGGCCCATGGTCTTCATTCTCACAGTCCCTGCATCTCCCTTCCAAGACTTCAGTGGTGCAGTCAGAGCCTTTCCCGTTGAAGACAGAGGCAAAGA
Source organism: Agapornis roseicollis (assembly GCA_002631895.1). Classification (NCBI taxonomy): domain Eukaryota; kingdom Metazoa; phylum Chordata; class Aves; order Psittaciformes; family Psittacidae; genus Agapornis; species Agapornis roseicollis. The sequence goes on from NDXB01017189.1 coordinate 427,605, forward strand.
AGTCATTTAGAACCTCAGCCTTCTCCAAATCCTGTGTAGCCAGTACTCCCTATAGCTTCTGGAGGGGGCCTAAGCTGTTCCTGGTCTGACCTTTACTTGCAATGTACCTGTAGAATCCCTTCTTGGTATTCTTAACATCCCTAGCTAAGTTTAATTCTGACTGGGCCTTAGCTTTCCTTACGTGGTCCCTAGCTTCCCAGACAACATCCCTGTATTCATCCCAGACCGCCTGTCCTTGATTCCACCTTCTATAAGCCTCTTTTTTCCTTTGAGTTTTTCTCAGCAGCTCCTTATCCATCCAAGGAGGTCTCCTGGCCCTCCTGCTGCACTTCCTTCTAGTTGGGATGCAACACTCCTGAGCTTGTAGCAGGTGATCCTTGAATATCATCCAACAGTCTTGGGGCCCCCTGCCCTCTAGGGCTATATCCCATGGAATCTTACTAAGCAGGCTCCTGTAGAGGCCAAAGTCTGCTCTGTTGAAGTCCAGGGCAGTGAGCTTGCTGTACGCTCTTCTCACTGTCCTGAGGATCTCAAATTCTACCATCTCATGATCACTGCATCCAAGGCTGCCCTGAAGCATCACATTTTCAACGAATTCTTCTCTGTTGGTGAGCACAAGGTCACACATGGCACCTCTCCTTGTCAGCTCCTCTATTACTTGCAGAAGTCTTCCACACAATCGAGGAACCTCTGGCAGAAGAGCTACAGGCTTCCTGTGCAGTCTCTCAAAAACCTGCTGGTTTATCCCTATGAGTTCAGTGGCTGCCTCATTAGCCATTTTACGCACTGAAAGTAAGTCCATAGCATCTCAGAAATCCAGATTTCTTGCCCTTTAACAGGTCAGCTTCCTGAACACAGACAGAACTTTACACTGAAGAGATGTGCATTTAAAGTTACCAACAAAACAAGTTACTGCAGTAAAACTTCAGGGCAGAGAGGCATGATACCAAATCAGTTTAAAAAATAAAAAAATTAAAATAATATAACAACAGTCACCACCTAAACTTTACCCAGCTCCAAGAATAATTTGATCCTAGAAAGAAAGACGACCTATTAGTTGATCTGAGATGCAAGCTACAGCCTATCCCCACACAGAGGTGTACTTACCAGTTTTCGGGTACTCTCTGCAATAGCTGACTTCTTCTGTGCAATCACTTCTTGCAAAGCTGTCTAAAAAAAAAACATAAAATAAAAAAAATCTACAAGCTTTAAATAAACATCTCTACAACTGCTGCCTCCTTTACCTTTCTGTCACAGAACTGTCTACAAGTAAAATCCCATTTATGTTTTCTTTAAACTGCTTTAACTAGGCAAACAAAATTGCAGCCTATAAGGTTTAAAAGACAGGGACAAAGAACACAGTCACAAAAGCCAGTGGGAGCACTAGGGACACCACCAGCAGAAACTAACTAGGAACAAGGATAAGAGACAGACTACTACTTCGTTCTATTCTATGCTAACCCTGACAGCATTATACACACACAACCTTCTTCACCAGAGTCACTGTTCCTGAGAAAAATCTAAGTTAATACAAGGTCCCAAATAAGATAGAGGTCACATGCTTAATAATATTAATAGTAGAGACAAGTCTTAAAATTAAAAAAAAAAAAAAAAAAAAAAAAC
>NDXB01017189.1:429288-466049 GCA_002631895.1 Agapornis roseicollis
TAATTAAAATTAAAAAAAAAAAAAAAAACAAAAACCACAACAAAAACCCATACACACCCGCAAAACAGAAACAAGCAAACAATAAATCTGTGATTAGTGTTATTTTTGGTCTGTGGGCTTTTTTTTATTTTCTCTGAAACAGATGAAAAAGTTACTTATCAGACCTTAGAGGCAAGTTGTCATTGCTGGAAAGTTACCCCTACAATCAACCCTACTCTTTTTGCTAGGCATTCCCTTTCGTGACCCCTTCTTAGGCCTCATTTCCTGCTGTGGCTCACCTCCACTTCTAATTCTTTGAATTCATAGGGAAAACAAAGGGAAATGTACTCATGTTGTTGTTCAGAAGTGTGATGTGTATCTCCCAAGCCATTGCAACCATGCATTTCAAAAAGAGAGGGAGTACAAAAAGTATATAGTCAGCTCTAACTCCAATTTCCAGTATGTTTCACATTCCTTAAAATGAAATGAAGGGTTGGTGCTAGGTGTTAGGCAAGACATTGAGTTGCAATGACATTCGTTTTAAATCAGAAAAGGCCCCTTTATTCTTTGTAAAAGTGCAGGAAACAAAAAGATCGACAGAAATAAGGAACACCCATCATCAGAAGCTGTAACAGCACTTGAGAGAAATGTATAACAAGATCATACTTGTTTTCGACGATAGTCTTGCCTTAGCAGTTGTTCCAGTTCTCGAATGTTATCTGTCAGTTGCTTGACCTCTGCTTGATGCTCAACTGGAACAGTGCTAAGCAAAAAAGGAAGATATTGGACAGTTTCAGCATAGTCAGGTCAACAGAGCATAGTAGACAAAACAATCACTCTCTCCAAATAGTTTACAAACAGTAACTTTAGTAAACAGGTTAAGACAGTCTCCAAGTAACACATTTTATTCTCATTTACTTGTAAGATTCCATAGTTGAAGCATAATTTAAAGAGCTATTTTGGTGGGAAGTGGTACATACTGTCCTGGGTTCAGCAGTAGCAGTTATTTTTCTCTTTCTTAGTAGCTGGTGCAGTGCTGTGTTTTCAACTTTAGTATGGGAACAACACTGATAACACACCTATGGTTTTAGTTGTTGCTAGGTAATGTTTAATCAAGGACATTTTCAGTCTCACGCTCTGCCAGTGAGGAGGGGTGTGGGAAGCTGTGAGGAAGCAGAGACAGGACACCTGACCCAAACCAGCCAAAGGGGTATTCCATACCACAGCATGTCATGCCTAGTATATAAACTGAGGGGAATTAGGCAGAAGAGCCAGATCACTGCTCATGTCAGGCTGGGTATCAGTTGGCAGGTGGCAAGCAATTGTATTGTGCATCACTTGTGTTTATTGTTTTCTTTTCCTTTTCTCCTTTTAGTTTTATTCTCTCCCCTTGTTGTTTCTTTTATCATTATTATTGGTGGTAGTAGTAGTAGTTTAGTATTGTACCTTAGTTACTGGACTGTTCTTATCTCAACCAGTGGGATTTATATTCTTTTAATTCTCCTCCCCATCACACTGGGAGCTGGGTGGAAGAAAGTGGGGTGTGAATGAGCAGCTGTGTGGTTCCGAGTTACCAGCTGGGCTTAAACCATGACAAAGCGTAACAGAAAACTAAGTTTAAAGATCATGTTTAGCAAAGCACAAGAGAACAACACTTTGACCAATTTTGTGGTGATTTTCATTTACAAAATTTGCATATTACTTGCCATTGAAACAGCTTGTATTAGAGTAGACCTACAGCTAGCTAGAGAACCTCCTGTCTAGCACATACCAAGAACAACTATAAGAGAAAAAAACTCATTGTTTTGAAAGTTATCTTGGAAACTAGCCATCTCTTCATCCTATTATCCACAAGCAAAAAAACAGAAAACAAAAAAAAAACAAAAGAAACCACAGAAAACTTAATGCAAATACACAGGCAGGAGAACTAAATGGCCTGAAATGAAACATGGGGCAAACATGACAAATAACTAAGGAAGACAACTTCATGCATCTATTAGAGATGGGCTTCCGACAGCTATTGCAGATAAAGACATCTCACCAAAAACTAACTATAACAGCAAAAGGTTTCACCATAGTCCCCAAAAAACAGTATCCTCTCAAAGAAACCATATACTCCCAAAGTAATATTTTTATTCTCTGCCAGCAACTCATCTAGCCTAACTCCAGTGGAGCTACTTCCATTAACCCTAAACTAACCCAACAGCAACACCTCTATATTTTCTAGCTTATTTCCCAGTCAGGCTAACCACCTCCAGAGTCAGATAAGGGCCAACCTAAAAGTCAAGTTTGCTCAAACTAAACATCCTTCCAGTAGTTATCAATCAATTCTGTCAAATCACACAGCTTAACTACTCAGTTGCTTTTTAGGCATCCCATACCGAATCATTTAGGTAGGAAAAGATAGAATCCAACCATTAACACAGCAATGTCAAGTCCACAACTAAGCCACATCTCTATGCCCCACATCCGCATATCTTTTAAAAACTCCACCACTTCTCAGGGCAGCCTGTTCCAATGCTTGAAAACCCTTTTGGGGAAGAGGTTGTTCCTCACACCTAAACCTCCCCTGGCACAACTCAAGGCCATTTCCCCCACCTTGCTACAGCCTTCTTTCAAGTAGTTGCAGAGAGCAATAAGGTCTCCCCTGAGCCTCCTTTTCTCCAGGCTAAACAAACCCAGCTCCCTCAGCTGCTCCTCATAAGACTTGTTCTCTAGACACTTCAGCTTTGTTGCCCTTCTCTGGACCCGCTCCAGTACAAGACAGCACCTCAATGTCTGTCTTGCATTTGAGGGGCCCAAAGCTGAACACAGTATGCAAGGTGCACCCTCACCAGTGCTGAGTACAGGGGGACAATCACTTCACTAGTTCTGTTGACCACACTGTTTCTGATGCAAGTAGAGATGCTATTTGCCTTCTTGGCCAGTGGGACACACTGCCAGCTGTCAACCAACACCCCCAGGTTCTTCTCCACTAGCCACTCTTCCCCAAACTTATAGCATTGCATGGGGTTGTTAGGACTCAACATCAGCACAACTGGCCTGAGCCCATCTACCCAGCATGTCCAGATTGTGTGAACCAAGCAAGAAAGTCACATAGTGCATCTCACGGTGATTACTCCTCCTACTCACTTCAGTTTCTCCAGCTTTGCTGCTGCCTCCCGATTTGCAGTCTCCAATTGCTGGTGTTTCTCCATAGCTGCTTTCTGCAAATTAAATATTCAGAGATATATTTTTATTTTAGAGGAATATAGTTTCTCTCTGGGCTTCTATTAGAGCCGTGCTCATTGTTATTTCACACAAAATGCACCATCTATGAACTTCTGAGATATTCAGAGGAGGAGGCACTGGCAACTTAGTCCACTGACCATACATCTATCTTTTCTCAAAATAATGCAGGGTGTGAGACCTTCACTTATCAGGCTAAACTATCAAATAAGTTACTGGAAAAAAAATCAGGTACTAGCTCAAGAAATAACTTAGCCATGGTCATAAAGAAATCTTTACAACATTGACAAGCTCATCCACTCTTCTAAAGTGACAAGTTTCCTTAGCAGCTTTGCAAAGGCTCTTTAACCATTTACAATAGCTGTGTATGCTTATAACATGCAATATAGTTGTACAAACTTCACATAATATTAAACTGCTACTTTCCTGTATTACTTGGCTATAGTTAAGATTCCAATGTGTTACATAAACATGCAGTTAAAAAGCACAGACTTTATGCTCCCAGTTCTAGGTTAACATTAATCATCTTTAGAGTAGGTATCTAGAGCAACATGGCACCCAATCTTACATAGTTCTGTTGTAACTCCAAGTAGACCTCACGTCGGGATTCTCTGAAATGCATGAAGTTGAGAATACCACTCAAGAAGCGAACTGTCCTCTTTGTTTCTGAAATAGGAATTGCAAGCCATCACTATGCTGGCTTTTGCATGCACTGCAACTGCTTAGGAAAAGTTGGAAAAACTTAATTCAAAGAGCCAAAAATTATAGAACAATAAAATCCAAATTAGTCCTTTTCCTGCTCACCTTGCAAAGGTTTCACAGACTACACAAAACCTAGCACCAAACTATGAACTTACAGTGTCCTAGCAATTCCATGCAATTTAACAAATAGAAATGGCATTTAGAAATTACCTATTAACATACAGCCTCCCACTAAAACAGAAGTCAGGGAGAAAGAATGCCAGTAATCAACTACAACTCTGAAGAGAGAAGCTTACTGTAACTCTCAGGTTAACTGAAGACAGCAGTTTGAATTGCAGGAACTCTTCGGCTCTATTCCAAGCAAACTTTGTGGAATATGATTACAATGGCCTAGGATGTCTTAAACAAGACAGAGCCAAAAGTTCCTCAGGATAGCCTTTTCTATTTTGTTTGTGTTGTACCTGAATTACCACAGCTGGGCATTGAAAAGGGTGAAACAAAAATTCAGTCACTTCCTACACAAGCATCAGCATAATAAATCCTATGGCATTCCATAGCTGCAAGGGTAATTTTAATTATCATCTATTCTTACAGCATTCCAAGTATGTCACAGTCCACTCTCTAGGCCAGCAGTTCAACAGACTTCTAGCATTCAAAACCCCCCTCAATTACTTAACTGGATTAGCATACATAAATTGCAGGAGAACTGCTCATTAGAACCAGATTGTCTAAGGGCCACAGCAGCCATCAGAAGATGGAAGCCATTAACAGTTCTCCATACTAGATGCCCATCTGGCTATGCCATATGAGATAAAGCACCTGGATATCAAGCAATACCTAACACCCCAGGAAACACAAGGATTACAGTCCTCTTGCTTACTTGGGTTTAACACATCAGCAATTTGAAAATCATTAATCTGGCACACTGGAAGTAACCGCTCCCTGCAAGGAAAACAAAATACAACTTTATCTGCAATAACCATTATTCTGCTTTTGTGCTATACCCATTTACTACAAAATGGATCTTGTCCCTCTACCCCAGAGCATACATACAGGTAGCACAGACCACATTAAGTTTCAGAAGAATGACACAGTAGGACTCCACACATTGATCAGCATTAAAAATTTGTATATCATCCCACAATGCTATCTATAGACAAAACACTTGCATCTAGAACAAGTTCTTATGCTAATTGGGAATTCCTATACTTAACTGTTAGTCAATTCTCCCTTTACAACGAGAGCAGAGTAGAGGGGCAGGATCACCTCCTTCGACCTGCTGGTCATGCTCCTTTGGATGCAGCCCAGGATACAGTTGCTTTCTGGGCTGCAAGCGCACACTGCAGCCGGCTCATGTTCATGTTCTCATCAACCAACACCCCCAAGTCCTTCTCCGCAGGGCTGCTCTCAATCTCCTCTTTGCCCAACCTGTAGCTGTGCCTGGGATTGCTCCGACCCAGGTGTAGGACCTTGCACTTGGCATGGTTAAACTTCATGAGGTTGGCATCAGCCCACCTCACAAGCGTGTCAAGGTCCCTCTGGATGGCATTCCTTCCCTTCAGCGTATCCACTGAACCACACAGCTTGGTGTCATCGGCAAACTTGCTGAGGGTGCACTCCATGCCACTGTCCATGTCAGCGACAAAGATGTTGAACAAGACCGGTCCCAACACTGATCCCTGAGGGACACCACTCGTTACTGGTCTCCAGCCGGACACTGAGCCATTGACCACAACTCTTTGCATGCGGCCATAACATTCACCTCATTCCAACAACAAATCTACACAGGATTCAGGCAGCAAGTTTAAACAACAGGTACTTAAGATCCTTCTTCTAGGAGTTAACAATGACCTTCTAGCCAAAGTATATCCATCTTGGCAAGGCTGGATTATTTAGTTAACGCATACATTTTGACAAGATAGTTGCCTGCTGAGAATTTTAGTTTATTAAATACTGCTGTCCCCTGTACATCTGCAAATTTCACATTGCTCAGAACCAACAGTGGAACCAGCATCAGCAAAAAGGCATAAAGCCACACTACTTTTGGTAAATTGGACGTTTACAAGGAATTGCAACTGAACAGATGCAGCATCTTCTACTTACATGTGAATATACAAGTTACAAACGGGTAGAAATCCTTCAAATATCTGTGGATACATTACACCCGTGTTGAGTGGCATCTAAAAAATAAAGAGTCAATGCATAGGTATATAATATTTAAACAAAAGTTAAACAGGTCTGTGTCCAAAACATAAAATAATTCAAAGAGGTTAAACATCAAGGATTGTCTCCCCATTTCCCTATGGAACACATGCTACAGGCTGAAGAATGCCATCAAGTTAATCAGCAGACTATTTTAAGTGTCAATTTTAGCTAGTCAATTGTAAGATGACAATAGTAACTAAGGCAGCAACATTACAAACTCTGGAATTAAATTGAAACCCTCCATTTTATTTTGTTCAAAACTGATGCAGAATGACAATCTCAGCATTACACGCCTAACACCAAAAAGCTCTTCCCTTAAACATCCTGAAATTCACACTCAACTGTTTTATTAAGATATCAGAAGGCAGCAGGAGTGGTACACTGCCACCCATTTCTGGTATTTTAAGCCTCATGCTGTATTAGTATCCCAGTTAATAACTTGATTCTTTAGAGGCAATGACATCTTGTGCATATATTATCTTCCCTTTCATTTTATTCAAAAATGGCATAAGACATTACTAGTTATCCTCACTTAGGAATCAGTTCTTGTTTGACACAGACAGAAGATAAATTGTTAATCAACAAGGTAACAGTTAACATCCATCTGCACTTCTCCTTATTTTCCTCTCAGTTAATGGAAAAGTGGAGATGATAAAACATTAAATGCAATATTTACCTTCCTTGTATACCTGTCTAACACCTAAGCAAAGCAAAGATGTTCCTACAGCCAGAACCAAAGGCAGATGCCTAAGGGGTAAGTATATGTTTTCAAGGCCAGAGATGGTGTTCCTTCATAAGCTTGTCCAATCCCTCCTGGACACTACAGACATTTCCAGCACCAACTTCACAACTTAACTGCAGAAAGAGAGAGGTCTACACAAAGCCTGTCCTGACAGCCTACAGTGTAAGTGAGCTCCTTTTCATGCCCACTAGTCTCTAGTGGAAAAGGGAGTCTCCTTTCCATGAATAATAAATAAAAAAAAAAAAAAAAAAAAAAAAAAAAAAAAAAAAAAAAAAAAAAAAAAAAAAAAAAAAAAAAAAAAAAAAAAAAAACAAAACCAAACAACCCAGAGGCAACACACCCACAAAACCACTATTTCTACAAGTATGTTGAGCTGAAGCCAACTTCTACACCAGGAACAATGATCAAAGCAACTTCTCAGACATGATCAGCAAGGCCCCAGCAACAGCCCACAGATGATGCTCCCAGGTTTGTTTACCTCCGGTAAATGACCTATGGCAAGACCCCACTCATGCAGTGACAATATACAGAACAGTAAACTACTTCCAATTTGACAGTGAGAAGATGAAACCAACATTTAATTTATTATGTGCAATTATTTCTTTCACATTTCATTACACCTCCAATTACAAACATACCATGTAAAAATGCTCCAGGCGGATTCCACATACTTTCTGCAGGACTCTCATGTAAATCATATGTAAAACCTCAAGCTGCAAGAAGACATGAATCAGTATTAGAATCATAGAATAGTTACGGGTGGAAAGGACCTTAAGATCATCTAGTTCCAACCCCCCTGCCATAAGCAGGGACACCTCACACTAAACCATGCCACCCAAGACTCTGTTCAACCTTGCCTTGAACACTGCCAGGGATGGAGCATTCACAACTTCCTTGGGCAACCCATTCCAGTGCCTCACCACCCTTACAGTAAAGAATTTCTTCCTTATATCCAATCTAAACTTTCCCTGTTTAAGTTTGAACCCATTACCTCTTGTCCTATCACCACAGTCCCTAATGAATAAATACTCTGTTTATTCCACATGATTGATTATTCAGGGCTTCCAGACCAGGCCATGAAGACTGACAAGTCTTCATGACAAGAGACATCAAGACTAACAAGTTTTACCTTTCAACAGTTTGCAGTTCAAGCATTACTATCTCGTAATACAGTTATAAGAGACAGCAAGCAGCCTAGACAACTTCAGCCCTACCTACCACAGCTGTGCATTATTTTTCATTACATTGCTGCCCACTGAGCAGTTTTCTAAACAGGTGACACCAAAATCTGAAAAAGGTCACAGCACATATAAATCCCATAGCAAGGGCACCGTTCATCATGTTACTAAAATGGAGTAGCAGAAAATACCTACAAGCCAGTTATTCATTTACAGCACTGAACCATGATCAATTCAAATCAATCTCACTTCTTAAAAACAATCATCTCATCATTCCCTAACCAAGCAGGGCCAGCCTCTTCCTCCAGCAGGCACAAGCACTTACCTAACCGCACAAGGAATCACACAGTGCATCAATTCAACTTTAAAGTCACTTTGCTTTTGTCGAGGACACTACAAGTCTGTTCTAACACAGACAGATACAACAAGAAAAAAAAAAGGTGGAGGAGGGAGGAGCTGGGTTTTGGGGGGTTTTTACAGCATTGGTTTAAAAGCATTAGGTGATCAACTAAGCTGTTGAAATTATGACACTGTACTAAACATTGGCTATTTTAACCTAGTTCCCACAGAACAAGAAAGACAGGTTGTTTACTTCCATGTATGTCCATGTTCAAAATGTCACTCCCTTCCTGCTGAGACTTGAGCAAGCTTCTCTCAAGCTGAAGAGAGAAGCTGTAGGTTTAACCCTGTAACGCCTACAAGACTAACCTGCTGCATCAAAAAAACAAATCACCTCACTTAGAAGGCATTGCTGCACACCAAAGATCATCCAAGCTGGGGAAAAAATCTGATACCAAATCAAACAAGTATTTCATTGTGTATAGAGACATATAGGCAAGACTGTAATCTCTCAAAATAAGGACAGAATGGAACAAGAGGACCAGATGTCTCCTTTCAAATGAATGTGGATTTTTCTCCTTTTGATAAGGCCTGAGAAACAGATAAACAGCTGCAAAAGAAAACAGCTAAAGGAGCCTCTCAGGGTGGTGAATACACCCAAACAAGAACATGTAGTTAACTGGCAAAACTAGCAAGCATTCCAATACTCTTAACTAACAAGATTTCCATAATAAAGGTAAAATGAGTGAGGATATTTTTCCCCAACCGACTACCACAATCCTCAGAAATCACTCCTCAAATTCACAGCATGGCCTTATCTACCCAAATTACCATATGCAATGAGTAACAAGAATTGTATGGGATTTTATGGAATTATGATTAATACGTGCATAATACAGCTACATAAGATGTAATCTGTCTCTTCTTGGTGTGCATGACAGGCAGAGCAAACCCCCATGCACCTGGTACCATAACAAAGTAATATCAGCTTTCTGGCCTGTCATCCTGGTTAGAGAGTTTATTTATAGAACAGTTTGGGTTGGAAAGGACCCTAAAACTCATCCAGTTCCAACCCCCCTGCCACAGGCAGGAACACCTTCCACTAGACCAGGCTGCTCCAAAGCCCCGTCCAACCTGACCCTGAACACTGCCAGGAATGGGTTCCCCCTGCCACTCCCGCCCCAGCACCGCAGGCCGCAGCTTCCTCCAAACACTCTCACGCACCTTGGGGTTGCCGAACACGTCGCCCTTGACCAGGTTCCGGGCCTCGGCGCCTGTTAAGATAAGGCCGCGGAGGTAAGTGATGATATCATCGGGGCTGTATTGAGGGAAAGTGAGCATCTCCATCCCGAAGCAGGACAATCACCACACCGCCAACGGCCCCTCAGCTTGAATCTGGCGGGCAACTCCCCCGCCACAGCGCTCCGTCACGCGCAACACGCCGATGGCCAATCCGCGACCGCGTCGGCGGGAGGGGGCGGGCCTTGGTGAGGCCCCGGCGCGCGGCGGCCGTTGGCGGGTTGGAGTGGGGCCGCCTGAGGTGGTTGGTGGGAGCGGAGCAGCTGTGTTCCCACAGCCGCAGTGCCGCTGTCGGGGCTGTGGCAGCCGAGGGAGCGGCGGTGGCCTCGCACCTCTCTGGCTGCGGGGTTTGGAAGGCCGCCAGCAGCCGGCTTGCGGTGCTAAACACTGCAAGGGCACCTACCACCGGCGGTGTTTTCTCAGGGGCAGCAGGTCCTCCAGTGTAAGGGTGGGCAGGCATAGCCAGTCAGAGGAAACTGAGGCACCTGTGGAAAACTTGTCCTTGGTAAAAATGCTTCTGGGAAAACCTCCTTAGTTATCTTCTCTCGACTCCTGAGAGGAGTCAAGGCCAACCCTGTGCAGCATTGCACAGGGCTCTCACTTAATTAGTATCAGTCATCACCTCTTGCAGTTTGACACCATTTCTGACAAAATTTCCACTGTTCACACTTGTTTTGTGCAGTTTTGATGCTCTCATCCAGTGCACATGTCCTCTGCACCTCCAGCTGAAAGCAGCACCTGCTCAGCCAACAAGGTCACCGCACTGCTCCTGAAGCTAGGCAGCTTTTGCAAGCCGTTGATACAGAGGTGTCATCTGGCACCAAGTGTGATATGGAGAAGCTCCAGCCACTGTTCTGCACCAGAAACCGTGCTCAGTTTCCAGCCGGGCGCTCTGCCAAAGAGTCAGGTGAGTCATAGACACAAAGTGCTTCCCGACAGCCTTGCAGCCAGACACCTCCATGGCATGGCTGTGACAGTAACGCAGCTTCCATAGGGCTCCTTGCAGTCCCCAGAAGGCTGAGCAGTCTGCAAGGTCTTGGACCATGTCTCCTTCAGGTAGACCACGGGCTCTGAGCCTCATGTTTCTTTTAGGGATGGGGATGGCATCAGAGAGGATCAACTGCCCGAGAAGTTGTATCTGTCAGTACCTGGAAGTGAACTGCACAGGGCAGCAGCTGCAGGAGTTCCCTGAGGCCATCCCACTGGATACCAGGCAGCTGATTCTGGCAGCAAACAACGTCTCATACCTGCCCTCAGTGGAATTGAGCTTCCTGGCTGACTTGGTCTATCTGGACTGCAAGAAGAACCTCTTAGGGCATGACCTAGATTTCACTTTCATTGGTGTAACCAAACTTGTCTATCTGGACCTCAGCTTCAACAGTCTCAAACAGGTCACTTTCAGCACCTTCTCACACCTTCTCAGCCTGGTGGTACTGAAGATCTCAGACAATCCCAGCCTTGTGACCATTGAGAAGGATGCTTTTGCAAACAACACCTGGCTGAGGCACCTGGATGTGAGCCGGACAGGCTTAATATTCCTAGACACCAGCACTGTCCAAGACCTGCCCAACCTGAGGTTTCTGGGGCTCAGTAACAACCTGTGGCACTGCAACTGTTCCTTTCTGGACTTCATCACTTGGATGACAGAGAGCAACATTCATTTTCCAGGTGAGGGCTCTGTGAACAGGACCTCTCTTCTCCCTACTGCAGATCTGTGTGGAATAGAAAGGGCCCTCTGTTCTCTTTCTCAAAACTTCAGCTCAGGTGTGTGCCACTGCATGTCCCATCTTCTGGTGTTGCACAAAACACAAATATGAGCAGCTGGGTTACATGTGCTCCACCCACAGAGTCACACTTGCTCACACCCTCAGGACAGTCAGTAAAGTGGACCCTTTAGCTAAAACATTGTTGTTGCTCTGAAATGGCTGGTTTCAGCCTCAGAAGGTGCCTGGAAGTCACAGCACCTTGTGATTGCACTGCCAAGAATGAGAAACCCAACACTGCTCTGGGGAAGAAACACTGGGAAAACTGTTGCTGAATTTTCTGCCTCATCTCCTGCTCTGATCACTTAGTGCTGCCACAGTACCAGTGTGTGTATAACAATCAGTTAAGCCCCCTCACTCTGTGGAAATGCTGCCTCTGTTCTGACCCGCTCGGGGCGGCCTCTCCAGCCCTGAGCTCTCATCATCCACCAGTGTTCCTTACAGTTCAAACACCTCCTGCTAGCTCTTCCTACACAACGTCCCTGGCAGGCAGAGCTCATCCACACAACCTCTACAAGCAGCAATTCCACTCAATGCTGAAAACAAAGCCAGGCTGAAAGCCAGATAGCTCTTTTGCTGTCATCTTTCACTGACATAGTCTCTGGGAAAAGTTTGGGTAGTGTGGCAGTCAGTGAGAATTCTGTTGCTGACTTCTTATGGTGCTGTGATCACACCCTGATCCCTGATGGTCCTTTACCATACATGAAGAGTGTACATGATGCACTTTGCCTTAACAGCATAGCAGCTGTTATGCTAAGAAAGATAAAAATTACAAATACTGCAGTCTCCAGCTGTAAATGTGCTCCTCAGCCCTCAGAGCAGGTACATTTGACTGATTCTCTGTACCAAATGTGACCCAATGCTCAGAAGGCAGAGAAAGACATTTTGCTTTTCCCACAGGAGCTCTGGTTTGGGTCCCAGCAGACATTTCCTGGTCAGAGTGAAACAGAATACAAATTGTGCTCAGAAAAACGTCCGTATCCTTATGGATGGGAGGCTCCATATGGTTCCCACTATTCCTCCAGCACCTCAAAGGAAATTTGCACTCTTTTATCTTTTCCAAAATAAGAAATGTATGCATAATACAGGTGAGCATTGAGTCCCATGAGCTGCAGCAGCACAGTGCAGCTTGCTGCTGAATAAAAGCCATTTCTTGAAAAGAGACTCTCCAAGACTTCACCTGGGATCCCAAAATCAGCTGTTTCCCATCATAGTGAGAGGTTCTGCAACTGGGCCATAGACATTGAGTGTTTGTGAGGCAGGGTAATTGCCAGTTCCCTTTTCCTGGAAAACACTGCTCCCAAGGGCAAAGCTTTGTTCTGCAGCTGCAGCACATGAACTCAATCCTTCCAAACCACCAAGGAACACAGCAGAGCACATACTGATGAAGAAAGCTTGGCTTTCAGAAATGCAGGACACAACAGAGATAGAGCAGCAAAAGAGAAATTGTTTGAGAAAGTCTGTCCATCAAGTAAGAAAGGCCCACAAAAGAGCAAAGCAAATGGAAGCTGATGTTAGGACAGAACCAAATTAAGGATATCTCTGTGTCTTATTAGATGTAGTAAGCTCCCTATAGACAGTATTTTATTTTCCACATGCAAGTTACAGGCAGTTATGGAACAGTATTGTTACTGATTTTAGGAGTAAGATCAGAGATAACACACTGAACCCTCCTCCTCTCCACTGCTCCCTTTCCCTCAGGTCCATCTACCCCATGCATCAAATAGTGACCAGCCTGGATCTGCTCTGGGGAACACAAAACCTGCCCGGCAAGGGGAGAGCTACAGCCAAGAGCACCCTGTGCTTCCACAGCCACCAGAAGGAGATGGTGGTTTTACAATGCTCAGCCTTAGAATCATAGAATAGTTAGGGTTGGAAAGGATAATCTAGTTCCAACCCCCATGCCATAAACAGGGACACCTCACACCATGTTGGTTTTGTCCAATCTGGCCTTGATTGGACAAAGGGATGCCAGGGATGGAGCATTCACAACTTCCTTGGCCAACCCATTCCAGTGACTCACCACCCTAACAGGAAAGAACTTCCTCCTTATATCCAATTTAAACTTACCCTGTTTAAGTCTTAACCCATTACCCCTTGCCATGTCACTACAGTCCCTAATGAAGAGCCCCTCCCCAGCAGCCCTATAGGCCCCCTTCAGATACTGGAAGGCTGCTATGAGGTCTCCATGCAGCCTTCTCTTCTTCAGGCTGAACAGCCCCAACTCTCAGCCTGTCTTCCTATGGGAGATGCTCCAGTCCCCTGGTCATCCTCGTGGCCCTCCTCTGGACTTGTTCCCACAGTTCCATGTCCTTTTTATGTTGAGGACACCAGAACTGCACACAATACTGCAGGTGAGGTCTCATGAGAGCAGAGGGGCAGAGGATCACCTCCTTTGACCTGCTGGTTACACTCTTTTTGATGCAGCCCAGGATACAGTTGGCTTTCTGGGCTGCAAGCTCACACTGCCAGCTCATGTTAAGTTTCCCATGCAAATCACTAACCACTAGTTTCTCATGCCTAACTGCAAACCACTCTAATTGTCAAATGAACACAAGCCTCATTATTCCAGCATAATTTAGACTGTATCCCTTCAGAAGGTGTTTGAGATTAAAAAAAAACCCACACAAATTTTCTTATAGTAGAAGTGCTAAATCAGCAGAGATGAGCAATGCAGGGACAGCAGTCTGCCACAGTGGCACAATCCAACAGCCAGTATTTTCCTATGTATGGAGGCAACACCACAAAAATCATTCAGGCAATCTGGCAGTTGTGGTTGGGCAAGTGTTTGGCAAGGATCTGCCTGTCTGGTTTTACCTCAACCATGGAGAGAGGGGTGTGAAATGTGTAAACACTTTTCACTCTCCTCCATCATTTTGCTGGCAGGACTCCTGTTCACTAACACTTAAGCAAGAGTCTTGCTTCTGCTTTTCCCTCTGCAGATGCTGACAATGTCACCTGCTATACCCCAAAAAGCTTGCGTGCTCTGAAAATGCCTGCAGTGGAAGCACAGCTCCATTTCAACTGTCTGACCCAGCTGTACAAGCAAGACTACATCTTTCTGTGTCTCGCTGGCTTCTGCATATTCTTTGCCGGCACCGTGGCAGCCTGGCTGGCTGGTGTCTGTGCTATCATCTATGAAGTCCACATTTCAAAGGGAGAGGAGGAGGAAGAAGATGACACAGTCACTTAGGATTACCCTACAAGGGTAATCATTCACAATTACCTACAAATACAGTCACAAGGATCACCCTTGTGAACTCGTGGGAACTGAAGGCAGGCCTTTCCTGCCTCATTTCTCACATGATGTCCCACTTCAGTTGTTTTTTGGGTTTTCGGATTTTTTTCCTGAAGTGAAATAAAACTGCAAGAAAGTCTGCCCCAGTTTCACTCAGTGTGCTACCTCGACTTGTTTCTTCCACTCAGACCCAGGACACTGGCAAAATATTCATTTGGGTGGAGTGCCTGAGAGGTGTGGACAGTGCCAGGCATTTACACTTCTGCTTTAACATGAGGCCACAGAAAAGCAAGGCCATAGAGACCTGCTTGAAGAGGTACGATTTGAAACATGGGAAAGACCCCAGCACTGTACTCTAGCTACAGGGTTCATCAAGCCCTCCCTGGCCAGAAAGCCCATCAGAGATTACTGGGACCAGCCTAGATAGCTTACTGGAGCCCCAGGGAATCCAAGAACTTGCTGCTGTGGAAAGGCAAGTACATGAGCAAAGAGGTTAAATCCAGGACTTTTAGGGGCCCAGGGTCCCACTGGGTCTTGCTTACTTCCCCATTACACTGGTGACAGCAAAAGACCTCATCTGTCACCCTGCAGCCACCCCTTGTACCTCCACCAGTTATGTTATGCTATGAACATTGACAGAACTGCAAAGTTCAGCTTCAGTTTTGTATCACATATCTCAAAAACTAATGTAAAAAACATGACTTACACACACGCCAAGTATTCTTGGAAATGGCTTGTGTTTCGATGCCAGAGTTCCATACACAGACCAGAAAAAATAGAGAGGTAAATAAGAACCGTCGTATCTCTTAACGCTGGCAATTGTCAAGAAAAGTATCTATTTACATGACCAAGTATGTCCACTTGATATGTGAAATACTGCTTCTTCATCCAGTATTAGCAGGATCTGGTGAAATAGAAAGGAAAAGCAGAAGGCTTCAGGAAGCATGGTATACTCTCTTAGGGACGTTAAACTGTAGACTGAGAATCAAAGCTGCCATCTCTGTCTTAGGTATAATCGGTATGTCAGAAATGATTAGGAATGGACACAGCAGTGCATTCCATGAAGGCATCTGTGTGCTGGGGGCGCATATGCAGAACTACCGGGCAGGACAGGTACCCCCTCAGCAAACTTCATGGTGGCTTTTTGCACGGCAAAACCCTCCGGAGAGCCAGGTGAATCCGCGTTACACTCACCTCCCAGACCACAGCCGAGAGCCCCACGAAATCGGTGAGCACCGCCCCGCCCCGCGCCGCCTGCAGCGGAGGGCCGGGCACTGCGGGGTCCCGCCTGCAGGCGGTGCCGCGGGCAGACCCGGCCCCGGGCGCGACTCCGTTTCCGCCTCCGAACGTCCCTCGCTCGGTTCCTCTGCACGGCGCCTCAGGGTGAGTGCGGGCCGCCGGCCCCCAGTGCGCGCCTCCAGCAGCGGGGAGCGTGGCGGGGGGGAGCTCAGGCGGAGTGAGTGCTCCGAACGCATGCCTATTATGGGACTGTCCTGATAGCAAAACACATACAGCGGGCGCCGTGACCCTCCTCCCCGACTGCGCCTGCCCCCCGGGAACAGTCTTCGGGGAGAAACGCCTGCAGGGTGAGCGGGATGCGGCGGGGCCTTGTCTGCACTCCGGCATGGTCAGCTTGCTTAGAGCATGACCCTAGCCGCGGGGCTTGCAGACTGCCTGTGGAGCTAAGCCCGTGCGCTCGCCTGCTGACAGAAGGGTCGAAAGGCTCTCCTGGGTTAAGAGAAAGCCTGAGCTTTTGTCAGGTAGTCCAGGCAGAACCCAAGCGCTCGTCTGCACGGTGCGACTTGCTGAGGTTTGCTGACTCATAGTAACTGTAGTGCTATGGCAAACTTGATCTCCTTGATCTGGAGTAAAAGCATTTCCAGGAGCAGTTCAGATACAGCTCCTGGTCAGTGCTGTGTCATGCTCCCGAATCTCTTGGTTGTGTGGCCCTGGCCTGAAGCATCCCTGCATGGAAGATACAAATTCAGTTTTGTGCACCATGCCAGTGCTTGTCAGCAGAATCGTTGCAGCTGCAGACAAAGGCTGCTGAAATGCTCAAGGGACCAGAATCCAGAAACAGACACTAGGCATGCAGTCAGAGGGTGAAAGTCCTGTTGACTTTGGAGTGCTTAACGCAGCTCCAAATTACTAGAACAAAGATTTCAGGTGTCGTTTTATACCAACAGGGTAAGAGTAGCATCTTTATAATACACCTGGCTTAATGCTTGCTATGGCCTTTGCTGCGAAGATGAAACTTCATACTATAATTTAGCACTGTGAAGATAAAGTACCTGGTTCCTGCTGGCTGGCAGGCGTTCTCCACTAGCCTTGTAATTTGAAAGGAGAAACATGACCATCAACTTACTCTATTGAGTGGGAATATGTTCTGTTTCCAGTGTACCAGCTGGCAGGTGCTAACCTCTATTACACATGGATTCATCTGACTTTTCTTTGTTACTTCAAGATTTCAATGTTCTTATTGATAATTGTTTATCAGACTTTATGTGGACAAAGCTAGCTGTTGTCTTCATCTTGCTCTATTGATAATAATCCCTTTGCAAACGAGAAATAAACCCCTCTGATTCCTAAGACCCATTGGAGGGGAGCAGGGCTAGTGCTGCTGCAGTAGGAAGGCTGTTTGCACCGGTTCCATGAGGTGGCTCATTTTTCCCCACACTAACAGTTTGTGCTGTTGGGATAGCACAGGAGACACCAAAACCTCATTATATCATGAAGGCATGGGATGAAGATAGGCATCAGCTGGGTTTGGCTTGGAGAGGGAATCATCTCCATACTGGAGAGAGGTCTCTGCTGTTTTGTGGTGTGCTCATCATGCAGCACTGTCTTGGGTCACGCAGACAGACAAGATCTGAGGTTTGGGATTGTGCAAGAGGACCCATGGCAGATGGTTATGGAGAAGGACCTTGTGCTCACTTGCAGCCAGGGAGGGTGGCAAGGCACTCGGTGTTGAGCAGCTCCCAGCAGCGCAGGCTGGCCTAGCAGAATGGACAGCAGGAAGGAAGGAGAAGCATGCAACAAAGCCTTGCTGCAGGGCAGCGTGGCAGAGGCTGCTGGATGCACCTGCATGAAACAATACCTCTTTTGTTTTTTTCAGATCTGTTTCCTGACTTCATTTGGTAGCCCCTAGCTCTGGTGTTGAAGTGGTTGTGAACAATCAGTTCCTGTCCACCTCTCCCAGAGCATCTGGGCAGGCACAGCACGGTCAGTGTCAGTGAGTTGATAGGACTTAGCCAGCCACAGCCAGAGCTGATGGAACCTACTGTTGGCTGTAGTCATGCTTTGAGCCAGAGGCAGAAGTTAGGTGCTCCATACATCACCTCCTACCAACACTTAAGCCATTTTAAGGCTTACTTGACAGGAATTGTTCGGAGAGCCCTTGGTTTGTGCTGTGTAATAGCCAGCAGGCACCAAGAAAAAATTCCTCAACTCTGTTTCTGTTTTCCTTCAGCCAGTCTGTGTGCTGGGAGGTCTTGGGTCCATATGCAGCAAGTCATCCACACCCATACCTGCATGTATTGAGCTGACACTTCTCCAGTCACACCCTGAAATAATAACAAGCTCTCTTTCTCTGACAGCACCAGCATGGCTGTTCTCTCCAAGGAGTATGGCTATGTCATCCTGACAGGGGCTGCCAGCTTCGTCTTGGTCATTCACCTTGCAGTGAAAGTGGCCAAGGCTCGCAAGAAGTACAACGTGGAGGTGAGTGCTCAGGATGAGGGAACAGGAATGTTAGAGCCAGTCTGCAGGGGATGTTGCAGACAAGCTAGGTGACACCTCACTTATTTTGGGTGATTTGCCAACATTTCCTGCCCCACCACATGGATATAGAAAGAGAACTGCCATTCTGGCTTTCCAGACTGGAACAGATGGCATGACAGAGCTTGGGGTTTGGGACATGAAGTGATTGCCACCAAGCCAATACAGCTGAAAGCACAATGCTTTGAGCTTGGAATCACGATGAAAGAGAAACTGCACATCCCTTTTTTCCCTGCAAAGAAGGCTGATGCAGCATTTGGCCAAAGGGATAATAGTGGAAAAAAGTGAGTGGAGGGTTTCTCAAACTCAGGGGCATGTGAGCCCTATCATAAGAAGTCTTCCAAAGTGACCTTCCCTCAGCATCCATTGAGGAGCCTTTGAGCTTGGCGGGGCTGTGGGATAGGTGGGGGCAGCCAGTCTTGTGTGTGAGTCAGGATGATGGCATGCAGAGGCTTCTCTGCCACTTGGCTCCAGCACAAATGCTCTTTTATGGGGAGTCACAAGCAGGGGTGGACACAAGGTCAGCCCTGACCATGTGCTGCACTCCACGGTGCCTGTTGGGGTGACACCTCTCCTACTGCATGAAGTCAGGGTTACAGCAAATGTGTCCTCCTAGGGCTGTTCCTGGGTGACAGGCTGTTGCCAGCTCCTCAGAGGAGATGTGGGGGCACGTCTTTGGTAAGGGTGCTTTGTTCTCTCCAGAGATGGGATTTAAACAGGGAGGTCACACAGTGCCTGTCTATCTTCTGTTCAAAGCAGGGGACAGTTCCATTGCTAGAGAACAGGCTCCTGAGCCCATACTGCACTTGCTCATATTTTGCTGCTACTTTATTCTTTTTGGCAGTATCCAACCATGTACAGCACAGACCCTGAACATGGGCATATGTTCAACTGCATCCAGCGTGCACATCAGAACACGTAAGTAACATATATGCATGCAGGCCTTGGAAATATCCCAGATTGTGGAGCAGGCCCTACAGCTAGAGACTTATTGCTGCCAAATGCTTAGGTTCATCCTCAGTGCTTGAGGAAGACACACTGTTGTACAACACTTAGCAGTAATGCCATGCTGGCTCTTTACCATGCCTTAAACCATGAAACAGGGCTGTGAAGCAGCCTCCTCTTCCCAGTGTCTGGCTTTTTGCCTCCATGGGTGGATCTAGACACTAAAAATCTTGTTTCTGGAAAGTCCATCTGGGGGCTGCTGATCTGTTGTGCTGTCCAGGTCTCCCTGGGGATAGGCCAAAGTCCACCCAGCTATCCTAGACTAGGAAGTAACAACTCCTAGGTTAGCTGATGGTAAATTGTATTTACAGGGGCTTAGGGCACAGAATATCTGTGCATGTTCAGATTTCTTCTTTCCTCAGTCTGTGGCCACAGCATCAAGTGTGGAGACCTGTGTCAGGCCCAACAGAAACCTTGGCAGGTGATGCTCACAGCTTGTGCATTTCTGGAGTCTGTTTGTAAGCAACTTGAGCACAAACATAACCTCCTTGCTTTTGTTTTCAGGTTGGAAGTTTACCCTGTCTTCCTGTTCTTTTTAGCCACTGATGGAGTCTTTCACCCAGTAAGTGACACTGCAGTGCAGGTCTGCATGAGTGAACTTTGCTCTTGTTCCCTGACTCGGGATGGGTGTGAGGCAGCAGGCAGCATCACTTCACAGCTGTGCCCCTTTTGAAAATGTAGTTGTAGAGATCTTGTGCAGAGAAATCACAAGTATTTAATAAACTTGTTCCTGCTACTTCAGGTATTAGACCTCTTTCCTACACCTAAGGCTGCCTTCTTGGACAAAGAGCAGCATTCACAGCCTCCAGTCTGTGAGTGGAAGAGTCCCTCCAGTCCTGCCCATTTTTTCCAAGGCCTGCAGGGTCCTGCTGGGCTAACATTAGTGCTACTCAGCAGCTGGTTGTGTGGATGACAAGAATGCTTTTTCCCTCCACCTAAACACACTTTCATGAGGAGGTTTTTCTGATAAGAATAGATGGGGAACACTGTGATCTTCCCCTCACTGCCACCACCAAAGGAGGTGTGTGAAAGATCAAACAAAGCCTGGATTATTTTTCACTGAAAGATGTAGACAACTCAGGAGGAGGCAGGCATGTGGGAGAGGCCAAAATCAAATTCTTTGCCACCAGGAGACAAATCAGGTCCTTCTTGAATATTTCTTTTCAGATAGGGAAAGAAGCAACATAGGCAGATCTGGGAAACTGGAGTCACATTGCAGCAAGCTCTGAGAGGAAACTTGTAACATCCAAAACAGAAAAATGTGTGCATCTCCTGTAGGCACTGAAGTGGGGTCTGGGACAACAGCTGCCTCCAAGATCTTGGCACTTGGTATTGCTCATGAATTGGACAGTGCTGCTGCCTGTACGACTTACCCATGTCTTGCCTGGGAGCAGCTGTGCAAGTTGAGCAAGGCTCAGCAGCACATTGCATGCTCTCTCCCCAAAGGTGTCATGAAAGTGACTGCTCCTATACAAAACTCAATCTAGCGCACTGCATCAGACACCCACCTCCCCCTTGCTGACTCCCAGCTGTCCTAGCAAGGTCAGGACCCTTGCTGTAATTGGTGGTTACTTCTTTGAAGCAGGGCTGCTAGAACACCTAAGCACATGCAAGCAGCATGTCTCCAAAACCTTAATGCTTCTCCTTTCTCTCTAGCGGATTGCCACAGGGCTTGGCCTCACCTGGATCATTGGAAGACTTCTTTATGCCTATGGTTACTACACAGGAGGTAGGTCTTTAGTCTGCATCATGCAGCAGGTGTTTGGAAGCTCAAGTCTCCTGCAGTAGCCTCAGAGCTTTTTACTCCAGCTCACATCAAAGAGGCAGCATAAAGCTTTCAGTCAGGGTATAGAGAAAAGGGTGCAGGTCCACAAGCTGCTAATGCTGCAGTATGCTCTTCCTACTGATGGGAAGAGCACTAGTCTAATAACCATGCAGACTGATGGTAGGTACATGGCCTGAGCTGGTGCCTGCTGGTTTGCCTTGTGATTTATCTTGAGTTCCTGCTTCCTCTTTAATTTTCAGTATGGGCTCTTCCTCCAGTGATGGGCGCTGAACTGACCAAACATGTGGTCTCCTTTTTTCAGAACCGAAAAACCGAAGCAGAGGGGCCATTGGTTCACTTGCACTCATTGGGATGGTGGGCACAGGCGTGTATTCAGCTTTCCAGCACCTCGGCTGGATTGGCAAGAACTAACTGACTCATAATGGCTACCTGGGAAATTAAAGGGATCTTGTTTGTTTTCTTGTAGAACATTTCCTGGTTTTTGTTGGGGTTCTTTTTGCCTTTCCTCATTCAATAAAATGAAGTTGTCAATTCTGTATTTTCATTCTACAGATACAGAGGGTTTTCTTAAGAAGTCTGCAGAATGGCAGAACAACTCTGGTTTTGTAGACTCACAGAACTCTGCGTGTCACACAGAGGTGTTCTAGCTTTTAGGATTTCAGTGACTGAAAAGCCATCTTGCAACTTAACCCGTACAGCAACCACCATATTTCTGGACCTCTCAATTCATGTCACAATACAAGAACATGTTCCAAACAAAGTTAGTATTTATTTGATTGCTACAAAAAGGAAAAGAAAGGCTGTTGGCAAGCATTTAAAGTTGTTTCTTGGTCATCTTTATAAAGAAGAGTAGGCCTATAGGAAGGAAGTCAAATGGCATGTAAGAGCAGCAGGACTCTAACCTATGCTGGATCCTGGTTGTGCTCCCTGCTCTGTGGGGATGATTCTCAGGGCCATGACTGTCCCAGGTGGCATTAGCTAAACATCCCCACAATAGCTTGTTTCACCTTGGAAGTGAGGCACAGACAGAAAAAGCAAAACTTGTGTTATGGGAGCTAGAGGGAATGAACAATCCTACCTTTAAGACTTTTATGTAGTCAGAGACTAGATGGAGCCTGTAGCTACAGGGTATCAATGTCCAAGAGCTTATAAGTGCATTGAGACCTCTGCTACTGATAAAGTCTCTGGTAACACCTACTTAGCTGCATGAGCTGCTGCAGAAAGTCACATTGCTACCTCCTACTCAGAGGTTCCCATCCTGCACCAGGCAGGCCCTTACATTGCAGGGGGAAGGTGGATAAATGCTGCTCCAGCACTGTCTCCCCTCCCAGGCACTTCACTTACTTACAATTTTAGAGCACTTTATTGCTGTGTACATGATCCGTATCTCTAACAAGTAAGAACTCGTTGATGTGCCCTTGAGCCAACCCCAGAGGCACTAAAACACTGATTCCACATCACCCATCTCCACACAGACAGTCTTCAGCTGCGAGTAGTACTCAATGGCTGCCCGTCCATTCTCTCTGCCAAATCCTGCAAGGACAAGCCGGAAGTGAGAACACAGCTCCATGCAGTACCCCCTTCTAACTGGCATGTAGTCATACCAGGGAGAGTCAAACAGAGCTCACCTGATGCCTTGTATCCCCCAAAAGGCAGCTCCACGGGGCTGAGGTTGTAGTTATTAATGAAGCACATCCCAGCCTTGAGAGCAGCCACTACCCTGTGAGCCTTCTGGATATCCCTGCAGGAAAAGGGCAGTTTAGCTGTATCCTTTCCCATTCATCCCCTCCTTCCCTGCCAGCTAACACACCACTAGAGAAAGGTCAGCAGTTCACAGTGGGTTTCAGTCTGACTTGTCCTACACTGTCTTTGCCAGCTCAACACATCACCTATTCCCAAGTACAGTCAAAACTGATTTGAAAAGGCAGGACAAGGACACCAGAAAAGCAGACTAGGGCAAACAGCCAACAACTGTCTTTGCATGCTTTCAGCAGCATACCAGGCTCCTGCTGCATGTCACCTGGAGATGCAGGAATGCAGGCAGCAAGCCAAGCACAGGCTGGAAGGAATCTGAAGGACAGCTGGGCCCACTTAGCCCTTCAGAAAAAAATGAGAGGAGATGCATAGTCATTTATAAAGTTCCCTCTTGGCAATCCCTCACTCCAGCTTTTCTGGAAGAGGATATCCATGTGTATGCCAGGCACTGCAAGACAAACATCAAGTTGTCACAGTATTTCCCTTCTTCTCCCCCTCCCTAGACTGTTTCCACACCAGCCACACTTTCCAGTCATACCTGGTGAAAACTCCACCTGCCAGGCCAAATTTGGTGGCATTAGCTCTTTCCACAGCCTCCTCCTCTGTGTCAAATGGCAGAATGGACATGACAGGCCCAAAGATCTCTTCCTTCACACATGTCATGTCGTCTGTACAATTCCCTGGAAGCATGGCAAAGCACATGTGCTTTAAGAAGATCTAGTTGCACAGCCTGTGCATTCAGCAACCCACATAGCCTTCAAGCTAGCACTCAGCACTGCACAGCCCCTGCACAATTCCTGTCAGACCCTTCAACAGCAGAGATTTCTCTGGATACCCATATGAGTGTCTGCCCACACTGTGAACATACACAGAGACAGCTTTCTCGGGAAGAAACTCAGCAACATCCATGTAGAAGACTGCACTACCATGAATAGGAAGGATCATACCTAACACACAGGGTCGCATGTAGTAGCCATTCTTCAGCTTCGGGTCATCTGGCACATATAGGTCCCCACCACACAGAACCTCTGCTCCCTGAAAAAGAGCCAAGCAGAGGAGCATCCTGCACAGCTGACATAGCTCAGAGCTCCATCCAACCTGACCTTGAATGGTTCCAAGGACGGGGTATCTACCACCTCTTTGGGCAACCCATTCTAGTGTTTCACCACCCTCACTGTGAATAATTCCTTCCACATATGTAGTCTAAATTTACCCTCTTTTGCTTTAAAACCATTATCCCTTGTCCTGTTGCAACAGGCCCTGCTAAAAAGTTTGCCCCCATTTTTCTTATAGCCCCCTTTAGGTACTGGAAGACTGCAATAAGTTCTCCCTGGAGTCTTTTCTTCTCCAGGCTGAAGAAGCCCAGCTCTCAGCCTGTCTCCATAGCAGAGGTGCTCCAGCCCTCTGACCATCTTTGTGGCCTTCCTCCAGGCTTGCTCCAAAGGTCCACATCTTTCTTAGGTTGGGGAGCTCAGAGCTGAACACAGTACTGCAGGCGGGGTCTCAAGAGAGTGGAGTAGAGGATCAGAATCCCCTTCCCTCAACCTGATGGTCACACTTTGATGCAGCCCAGGATACAGTCAGCTTTCTGGACTGTGAGTGCACACTGTGGGTTCACATCCACCAGTACCTCCAAGTCCTTCTTCTCAAGGCTGCTTTCAATCCCTTCATCTCCAAGACTGTACTGATACCAGTGTGCCTCAACCCATATGCAGCACCTTGCACTTGGCCTTGCCTCAGCCTCCTGAGGTTCACATGGGTCCACTTCTCAAGCTTGTTCAAGTCCCTCTGTATGACCATCCCATCTCTCAGGCATGTAAACTGCACTACTCAGCTTGGTGTCATGAGCAAACTTGCCGAGGGTGCACTCAGTCCCACTGCCTGTGTCACTGATTAAGCTAATAAACAGTACTGGTCCCATTACAGACCCCTGAGGGCCACCCCTATTACCAATCTGCCATTGAGCCATTGACCACTACCCTCTGATGCAACTATCCAATTCCCCATCCACAAAACAGTCCACCCGTCAAATCCATTTTAGAAAGAAGTATGTTGTGGGGGACTGTGTCAGAGGCCTTAGAGAAGTCCAGACAGACAACATCCATACCTCTTCCTTTGTCTATTAATGTAGTGATTCTATCATTGAAGGCCACTAGGTTGGTCAGGCAGGACTTGCCTGACCTTGGTGAAGCCATACCAGCTGTCTTGAATCACTGCTCTGCCCTCCATATGCCTTCACGTAGCTTCTAGGAGGATCTGTTCCATGATCTTCCCAGGCACAGAGGTGCGGCTGACAGGTCAGTAGTCCCCAGGGTCCTCCTTTATAACCTTCTTAAACTGGGTGCAATGTTTCCCTTTTACCAGTCACTTGACTGCCATGACTTTTCAGATATCATGGAGAGTGGTTTGGCAACTACATCAGGCAGTTACCTGAAGATGCTGTGATGCATCTTGCCAGGTCCCACAGTCTTATATATCTAGTGGCCCAAGACACTTACCCAGTAATTCAACCACAGCAGAGAAATAAAACCAGCTTACCTGGAAGGCATGGGGCAGGAAAACAGCTCTGGACTGTTTGTCTAACAAGACAGTGATATTTCAGGGCAGTCACAAGGCAGCATCACAGTCTCACCTGTTCCTTTGCCTGCTTGATAAAGCCCTGGACACGATCCAGGTGGGGTCGGTTGATGAGGGCTCCCATCCGCGTGTCTTCCAGAAGCGGGTCTCCAATTTTGATTTTCTGTGTGCGTTTCACCACTTCCTTTGTAAAAACATCCAGTATCTTCCTCTCCACAAACACCCGCGTGCCATTGCAGCACACCTGAGATACAGGACAGGTGGTTCAGTACACGACACACAACAAGCACTCCACAATCCTTCCCTGTTTGGCTCCTGCTACAAAGGCTCTCAGGAAAGCACCTTCACAGCTACTAAACCAGGTAACTTGTCCCTGGGAACAAAGACTAGATTATCCTGCTGCTCATGACTGCACTGAACAGTCCATGCTGGACATTACAGTACTGATGCCACCAGGTGGCAAAACTGCATCAAGTCACAAGCAGAAGAGAACTTTAGCTGACCTTTCAGTTCCCACAGCTGAATCTGGTAAGCCCATTTACCAGCAGGATTTCAAAAACCCTGCAATACATGTGGAGATCCCAAATTTGGGACAGACAGAGTCCCATAGGGCCATGACTTAGCACACGAGACTAGAACCTGCTGCCCCTCCAGAGGACACAAGCACAGGAACAGCTGCTCTGAGCTGGGTACTGGCTGTTAGAGAAGTTCCACTTCTGGGAAGGACAACGGCACCAGCTAAGACACACTCTGCTAGGACAATATATACTACATTCTGCAAGGACATCCTTTCCTACCCTTTGTGACACTGCACAGGCAAATGCAGGGCAAGATAGGGGCTTCAGGGCATTCCTCACTACAAAAGGCTCTTGCTGCCCCATTCTCAAACCCTCCACCTCACTGGGGAAGATTATTCCTGCCGCATGGACACACACCTCACCCTGTGTAAGGAAGTTGGCCATGAGGGCCCCATTCACAGCATTCTCCAGGACACAGTCCGAAAAGATGATAAGGGGGGATTTGCCCCCCAGCTCCAAGGTGACTGGCTTGATGCCTTTAGCTGCCATTTCCATAATCTGAGGGAAACAAGGACAGAAGAGACAAGTGACCCACTGGCAAAGAGAAAGCTAGTGGAGGGAGGGAAGAGAGACCCAAAAAGTGAGTCCCTTCACCAACAACAGAAGCAGCACAAAGGGCAAGCTGGGTTTCCTAGATGTGTGTAGCTCAAACTGGGGATGGTTTCAGAGGGTTTGATTCTTGTTATTTTCTGAAGATGAAACCAACAAAACATGAGGAGTCATTTACAGGAAGTCTCGTGCTCAGTGTAAGCTGAGGACAGCAGTAACTGCATCTGTGTCACTGCACCCCACAGGTACACACATGTAGCATGTTCAAGGGCAACGTTTCACTGAATCACAGAACCATTTGGGTTGGAAGGGACCTTAAAGGTCATTCAGTTCCAACCCCCTGCCATGGGCAGGGACACCTTCCACTAGACCAGGTTGCTCTAAGCACCATCCAACCTGCCCTTGAACACTGCCAGGGATGGGGCAGCCACAGCTTCTCTGGGCAACCTGTGCCACTGCATCACCAACCTCACAGTAAAGAATTTCTTTCTTGTATCTCACCTAAGTCTACCCTCTTTCAGCTTAAAGCCATTTCCCCTTGTCCTGTCACTATATGCTCTTGTAAAAAGCCCCTCTCCAGATTTTTTTTGTAAGCCCCTTTTAGGCACTAGAAGCTGCTCTAAAGTCTCCCTGGAGCCTTCTCCAGGCTGAACAAACCCTACTCTCTCAGCACCTCTCCATAGCAGAGGTGCTCCAGTTCTCTGACCATCTCTGTGGCCTTCCTCTGGGCTCATTCCAACAGGTCCACATCCTTCTTATGTTAGGGAGACCAGAGCAGTACTCCAGATGGAGTCTCATCACAGTAGAGGGGGAGAATCCCCTCCCTCAACCTACTGGTCACCTGGTCACACCCCTTTTGATGCAGCTCAGGATACAGGGCTGGCTTTCTGGGCTGCAAGTGCATGCTGCAGCCGGCTCATGTTGAGCTTCTCATGAACCAATACCCCCAAGTCCTTCTCAGGGCTGCTCTCAATCCAGTCGCTGTCCACCCTGTAGCTGTGCTTAGGATTGCCCCAACCCATATGCAGGACCTTGCACTTGCCCTTGTTAATGTTCATGAGGTTCCCCTCTTTCAAATCAGAATTTATTTCTAGAAGTCTTTTTAGGGACTTTAAATTTTTGAAGAATAGACTGAACTTAAGAAATTCACAGAAACTAACCTCTTGCTTAAAACCAGCAGACTCTAAGCAGCTAAAGTGAACTATTACTGTCAGAAACATTCATATAATTTCCTAGCACTGCTGTTTTACATACCCTTTTTCCCCACACAGATAGCCACTGTAGCAGCCCAGACTTCACTACAACCAGTGTCTACACAAGGGAAATGACCATGGGGTTCCTTAAAGAGGCTGAGTGCTCAAGCCAGTGCCCAGTGGGCTAATGGGAGCCCCATTTGTGTCATTTGTATGTGCAAGCTCCTTGCCCAGACTGAAATGGGCTGACTCTCACCCCATCTTTACAAGCCTCATGCACAAAAGCTCAAGAAGGTGTTGGCATCTGCAACACACCACAAAGGCCAGCACTACAGACCTCTTGCATCCCTGACTGCAAAGGTGCCCTTACCTTCATGCCAGTTGGCACACTGCCAGTAAAAGAGATTTTGGCCACATCTGGGTGATGACAGAGGAACTGGCCTGTGGCCGCCCCACCCTGCACCACATTGAAGAGCCCCTTGGGCACACCGGCCTCTGTGAAGATCTCTGCCAACTTCACCACTGAAACAGGGGTGAAGGGAGAAGGCTTGAAGACCATTGCATTACCTAGGGGAATGCAGACAGAGGCAAGGTGGGGTTAACACCTGAACTGCTTTTAAAAGGAGGAAAAAAATCCCAAACAAACAAAAAACCTCACCCCGCACAATGAGTTTGTCTCAACATATCCCAGAAGATCCCCCCCTAAGAGAATGGGAAACAGTTTCAGGTGAACACTGCAACCAGCAAAAGAGAGTAACTGCACTTTCCTGCTGGGAAAGTCCAGGGAAGGTGGGGCTGCTAATCCTGCACTGCAGACCTTTCCAGAGACCTTCTTTATATCATACACAGCCACGCAATCAGCCTTTCTCCTTATGCACTCCCACCTTCTTGGTATCTGCTTTCTCTTCCTGCCAGAGTAGAAGCTTGAAGGTTCTGCTAATCCTTTAACACCTCCTTCAAGGTAATCCTAGACTTCATCCCCCAAATCACTCTTTCCCACAGGATGATTTGGCTTCAAGGAGAAGCTTGTGTAAGTAGAGTCTCCATTACCACAAGCCAAGGCTGGGGCAGACTTCCAGCAGGCAATCTGGAAAGGGTAATTCCAGGCTCCAATCCCAACACACACCCCGAGGGGCTCTCTCCGAGTGTACCCAAAGGATCCCCCTGGAAGTTGGATGTGTTCACCTGCAAAGAAAAGAAACAGCCAGAAGAAAAATAAAGCCCCTGTCTCATCAGAACTTCAGGGGCCAGAACTCACTTTAATTTGGAACAGACACGTGGCTTTTACCCCAGCAAGTTCACAGAAGGTGTGTAAGTTGCAACAGAACACAGCAGCATTAGGCAGAGATCTCTGAAACTCCCTCCAAGATCTTCAGAAAAAAGCAATAGTCCATCTTTTAGAGATATCAGCAGCAAAGATGGTCTTGTGCTATGAAGTTACCAGGGAATGTGAGTGGCAGGACAGAGAGTAAAGAGCAAACTGCTAACATTCTCACCAGCTAGAGATCCTGCCAGTCCTGCATAATACTCCAGGCACTGCCAGGATATGTCGATGTCCACTCTGGCTTCAAAGATGGATTTCCCATTGTTGATGGTTTCCATGGTAGCAATTTCTTCTCTCTGCTCCTGTGAGAGGCATGAGAGGTACAGAGCAGTGACATGTTAGAGAAGTCTATAGCAGAACTCCACAATGAGATATCTGCTTCCCAAGCACATAAGTCCCAAACAAGACTCTGCAATCAGTAAGCCAGGCTCTGCTGTGAGAAATTCTCATCTCTAAAATGTACATTCCCAACTGCTATTTATCAATGTCCCTGGACCAACTGACCACAGAGGAATGTCAGACAAACACTGAGGTTCCCTGCTCGTCCAGTCTTGCTTAACATCCCTGTTTACCTAAAATATGAGCAAACCTGAACTTAGAAGCCAGCTGGCAAACAATGGACTGGGAAGAAGAGCAAACAGCAAAATCAAAATGGAACCACAGGACTTAGTGAAGGACAAACGAAGTAACACAGCTGTGACTTTAACAGACCACATCCCAGGCAGAAATGGTATCCTGCTGTGGAAGTCTGGCAAAAACAGAAGTTTGGCAAAAAAAAGTCTGTTTTCTTACAAACCAGTGCTTTAATGTTAACATCTAAGAACATGTTATCTCACAAAGGAGCCTGTGATAAAGCTAGCTTACTTGTATCCTCTCCCACGTGTGTTATCTGCTATCTAAAAGTCAGCATTCCAACATTTTTTAGTGCTAAAACAAGGCCTACTCCAGCCAGGTGCCAGCAGCATCTTGACAAGCTGAAAAGCTCAAGAATGTAGCAGTTATGCAATTTGACCTTTGAAACTGTGCAGTGAAGCTTTATCTTTGAAGCTATGAAAAGAAGTAAGAGCCCTGAAAGATGTCAATTGGATGGCTTTAGTTTTGTGGCTTTTAATAGAATTAAGGAGAAAAGGTACACACTGGTCTTGAATACAGTGACAGACTAAAGCCCTGCCAAAGAAAGCCTACTGTCTTCTGGTCACAGGTGGGTTTTAACTCTTGTGCTCTTTCTGGAGCTCAAGAAGTCTTGCTGAAAGCCCCCAGCAGCCACATTAACCCACAAGAAAGCTCAGAGACAGAACCTCTCCAAAAGAAGAGGTGAGCTCCCACAACATACCCGAATAATTCTGGCAGCCTCCAGCAGCACCCTGCTTCTCTCCATGCCAGACATCTGACTCCATATTTTAAAGGCAGCCTTTGCACTCTGCACAGCCAGATCAACTTCCTTCTCCCCAGAGCAGAGTACTTTGCATATCACACGACCTGAGAACATTTTAAACATGAAATAAGTAAGACAGAAGTCTCAGAAAAAGGGCAGTGAAGAATGCAGTTTATCTTCCATCAAAACACAAAGACTTCAGTCCAGTCATCTCTGCCAGGCTACACAATTTCATGCTGTGATTCCACTGATTTCTAATTGGCTATAGAAGAGGCACTGCAATTCAGCTGCTCTGATTTAAAGATCTGTAATTCTCCACAGTTCTGTTCTCATTACTAATTAGCTCAACTCACTACAAATTCCTCTGTTCCCCACTGGAGCTTGTTATACTTCTACCACCAGCCTCAGGGCTCTGTTACATATTGTTCTGCATAGCTAAATTCTATGTTGAAATAATTCTGCTGAAACAGACATACCTCCAGTTAAAAAAAAATAATAATTTTAGAAAAGTTTAAATCGTATCATTTGCCAAGATCAGGCACCACTCGATTACTTGTTTGACAGCAAGTCAGAGCTGATTTATGCTGAGAAGTCTGACAATGGACCTGCACTGCAGGAGGCAAAACGCAGCCATCAGACCACCACGGCGTTAAGGACACCTTCACAGGCAGCACCTGACGGCGGGAGAAGTCGAAAGCTTCCGACCCTTGCAGGCAAATACAAAGAGGCAACTCCGGGCACCGACGCCGCGTCTCAGCGCAGGGTCCACCCCCGCACCCCAAGCAGACAGAGCGGGGCTGTACCTGTGGCAGGCTCATACACCTCCTCAGCCTGCCCGCCGTCGGACGGATGAACGCGGGCGCCCGCCCGGTAGTTGAGGGGCTGGTGGATGGTGATGGTGCCGGTAGCGCTGCTCATGGCGAGTCTCGGTCGGTTCACGAGGAGAGAAGGAATGAAGGCCGACAACCGGGTCCGCGCCAGCATCGGCTGGGCCGTCGGGTGAAGGCGGTGGGTTGGGGAAACCCCACGGGAGAAGGGCCTACAGCCTGCAGGCCAGCCCCTGCCGCTACCGCCGCCACCTTCCACCTCGGGGCCACGGGTTTTGCAACACCCCTGCCCGCACGGCTGCTTGCCAACAGAGGTGTGGCGGAGCCCGCCACCCTGCCCGGCGCTCGGGCTCCCTCTGGCGGCTCGGAGGTATTATGGAGTACAGTGTGCAACTAGTTAACCCTCCCTAAGAGGCCGCGTGTGAGGTGATGCGATGTGTGCGTACTCTATAAAACAGCGAGAATTAACTCAATATTCACTATTTAGCATGGTATTCCACCTGCTGCACGCTGTGTAAGGTGTTTCAGACTTATCCCCTTGCCATGCATCTAGTAAAAAACTTCCACTAAGAAGTACCCTATGATAAATCCAGTCATTGAAGCAAGAAAATCAACAGCCCCTCAGTTTACAGCCTAACTTGAGCCACACAAAGATTTATTTCCCCCTTTTTAAACAAGGTGAGCACATTCCAGCCAACAAGAGTGATCCAGACAGTCATTTGGTGAAGCAGGAGACAGTGTGGAGAGCGTCCTGGCCCAAGAGTGAAGCTTTTTAAGAGATGTACTGATCATCAGTCTGTTTAGCAGTGAAGTTAAGGAGCATGAGCAGAAACACTGCTGTGATAACCACTTAGGCAATAAAGAATTGAATAGCAGTGGATGGTACTGACATAATTTAACAGTTTGCTCAAGTTTGCAGGTCAGGTTTGCTTCTGTAATTGAGCATATTCTGCCTAAATAAGCAACTTTTACGGAAGCCACCTAACACCACAAAAAATGCTGTTGGACTGTACTCTGCTAGGAAGACACATGCTGACAGTACATCCAGAAACACCTGCAACCTCCAAGGGCAGCTGGCACCAAGGCAGGTTCTGCTGCCTGCAGTCACCTGAGCCAACAAAAAATCTCACCCTCCACAACGGAAGCTTTGTGAAGGGCACACCTACTTGTCCAGCTCCCTGCTTCACAGGACTATAGCTAGCATGGCTAAGACAAGAGAGTCACTTCACAGCATGATCATTCCGAATTTTGCAAACTGTCTATTTTGCAACCAAGTCACTCTTGCCAACCAAGCTGACTTCCATGCTGTAAACTAAATCAACTGCACTAAATCAATGTATTTCTACTTGTCCTACCACACAATTAAGAGACATCTAAATAAACATGCCCATGCCATTTATTTCTTCAGAAACACCAGAAACAAAAGGTCAAGTCATCTTCTGAGAACTTTCTTGACTTGATAAGCAAACTGTTGGTAGAATACTCCAAATGGAAGATGTTTCCAAGACTGTCGCCAATACTGCACAGGCTGGGATCAGACCTGTGAAGCCTGGCGCAGGATCCCATCTTGTTACCTCCCAAAGGCAGTCTCGTGCACTGGTCAGACCTTCTATGAAGGTTGTTAACTGTGCTTTAGGAGAACTTTCCTGCCTGCGGCGGTGGGCCAAGGAAGCCCCCTGCTTGCTTGGTGGCAGCCCGGGAAGGAGCAAGACCAAGCATCTTCTGGATGTTCTGCAAAAACAAGAGCAGAAGAACAGGATGGTGTCAGACCGTGACAAAGGAGGCAAAGCAGAAATCCCAACTCTCACAAATACAGCTTGCTGCTAGTTTAAAGAAGATTCAGGTTCTCACCCATGCAGCCTTACCAATCTAGCTAATATATATTGGATCTCTATCCCCATGTATCCAAAACAGCTTAGCACAGAGTCAGACAGTCATCATCTACAACAGCTACAGTTAGAGGTGGGCTACTCTCCCCCACCTCAACAAGTGCCTTTTGATTATTAAATCCGTATTTTGGAAGACAGTTCTTTTCTACCTCCAGCTGTGCCCCACAGTCAGTTGGCAGATACCTTGTTAATGTCTTTGCATATGGGTTGGTTTAAAATGAACCTACAACAGTTGTCTTTGCAACTTAACTGAAGTGTACACACAGGAACAGGCTCCCAACATCCGCTCACAGACAGAATCAAACCAGCCCTCAGTTTTCACAAGTTCCAGAAAGCACTGTTGATAGCAGCCATCAGAGCCTGAGGGTCTGCAACCTGGTGAAGAAGGCTCTCTCCTAATGCAGCCAGAATGTGGGTCAGCAACATCGCAACCAGAGCATGTCTCAAGTTTAAGTCAGGCGCTTAGGCACAGAATTAACACAAATGCTAGTGATGCAAACTGAACAATGGTTCAGTGAAGACATGCAGCGTAACAGGGCATATGTAGCAAACCCCAAAACCTGATTATTAAGATGACCTCATCTGCACCTGAGCAGGGTGTTTCAGTGGAAAACAACAAGGAAAAAACTAATCAGCAGGCATCAACTAAAAATTCACAAGAGATTTAAATTCAATGTTTTTCTCCCTTTTTGTGAAATTCCTTTTGTAGTTCCACTGTTGCAAAATATAAAGAACTAAAAGCTTTTTCAGTATCATCCTTCACGTAAATAACTACAGCTCAAGGTGCTGCTCATGCAGTGCTCGCAAGACAGCAGCATCTCATGCAAGAGAAAGAAGAAAACAACCATGCCCTCCTCATGTCACCAGCCGTCATCTCAAAAATAACTGTCAGGATAAGTCAGATAGCAGGGTCATAGAGTCTTGAACTTTTCAGTCACGGAAGGAGAACAAACTAAACAAACCAACTAATCAACCAAGATCCAGATTGTTCCAGGTGAAGACTATAGAAAGGAAGGTTTCGGTCCACACACAAGCATGAAAGTAAAGGAGGGGAGGGGAATACTTACAAAAGAATTACATCAGGTCTAGTCCATGGCATACGTCAATCAGCCACTGGCTGATACTCAGCAACTGAATATATATTACAGCATTTAGCTGTGGGAGACTCCTTCATGTGGTTCCTCTGCTCAGAGCTAACTTAGTCAAGAAATGAACAGAAAGGAGAAACCAAAAGCAGTTGATGGGCAGAGTCAGCAACACCAGAGGGTGCTGCAGAGTCAGCAGCAGGCAGGACCAAGATCCCACCAGGTTTGTACTGCCTTACTTGTGGAGAACACTAGGGATCCTAGAAGAGCATACATGGGAGAAAGGAAGTGTGCACTGCCTCCTCCCTGTTCCTTTAAGTATCAAGCGAGAGGAGAACTGTCGTGCTCAAAAGTTTAATACACCTTCTTGAACAGTTCCATGAGGAAGAGAAATGACAGTTTGCCTGTCCACAAGATTCAAGACCACAGTCTCCAGCATTATTCTTCTATAATTGTCTCCCTCCTTGCTGTGGAGGACAGCTAGGCTCCTGCACCTGTTGCAAAGCAAGTTTTACAAGTCAGCAGTCCTGAAGTCTACACAGCTGGAAACACCAGGGCTGAGGCAAGGTCCAGCAGAAATCTGTGGGTCATGTTCACAAGGCAGTCTGTACAGTCTGCTTTCAACACAAACAAAACCATCACCTTTAGGAGTAAGGAGGGAAGACTGCAAGACTTAAGGATCCAGATTCCTCATCTAAGTTCTTCTGATCTTCCCTCAAATGACTGCAAGGACAGGAGCTGCTTCTGCTTTTGTCTCAAACCCCAGAAGGGCCTCAAAATCAAGGCAGCAACTGTCTGTCTCCCTGCCCCGAGATTGGATCAGGTGGGAAAGTGCACTCCTGGCAGTAGGAATAATTGCTAGCTCCCCTTCCCACCGGGAACACATTCAGAGAGAAGCAGCCTAATCTACAGTTCAGGCATGTGTGAAAAGGAAATGAAGACCAGCAAATGCCTAAGGAACAGCAACATATCCCTCTTCACAAACAGCACAGGTGAAAGCTGGGAGCTCAAAAACAGGAGGAGGGACAGAGGATGTAACCCTGACATTATGCCTTTCACCCAGCCAAGCCCCAGCCTTTCCCAGCTGAAACCCAATAGCTTAAGGACCCTTAGAGGACCTCTCCCAGCAACCCTCCTCTCTCCAAACAGGAAGGCAGGAGGAACTAGGGGACAGGATTTACGTGCCAGGGAGAGCTGGGAACAGCGCAAAGGAAGTTACTCACTGCAAGCTGACTATTTCGGGAGTTGCTGGTCAGGTCACAGGCAGCAAGCTTCCCAGTCAGTGTCTGAAGAGCTTATCACCCCCACATGCCTGAGGACTGCATGAAGAGACTGCCTGATGCTGCTACTGCCCATCCCACTAATGTAATTTTAATCACCATCCAGTTAATCTCCCTACCCTCATGTACTCTCCTGAATTTTCCTCCAGGTCACTTTTTTTCCCCCACACATGAGTTCCTCTACTTCTGAGCTCCAAAGGTAGATCTC
Organism: Agapornis roseicollis; assembly: GCA_002631895.1. Classification (NCBI taxonomy): domain Eukaryota; kingdom Metazoa; phylum Chordata; class Aves; order Psittaciformes; family Psittacidae; genus Agapornis; species Agapornis roseicollis. The sequence continues at coordinate 465,170 of NDXB01017189.1, forward strand.
TCTTCTCTGCCCTTAATCCTTTCACAGGCAGCTCCAAGAATTAAGGAAAGCCTGAAGAATATATGGTCTCCTTAGCTTGTTCACAACCTGTTCCCTGACTTTTGGTACATGTCCACTCCTCTTGCATCAGCAGCATCAAGCCAAACACTAGATCCCAGATCAGTTCTCCTCCCTTGGGCTACCAGCTGTTTCAAAGCTGAGGACTTGCGATTTCTCCTTTTCCACACAGTGAAACACAAAGGGTCACAAAGCTTTCAGCCTTAAGGTCATCAAAAACATCAAAAGCAAGTCTTTGGAACCATTTTAAGCCCTTGATTACTTTCTTCCCCTCTCCCCTGGCCTCTAACACCCCTTTAAAGTCCTCTTCCCAATGCTGTTATCACCCAAGTTCTTTCAAATAGTAATTAAGACAGGAGCAGATGCCAGCTATCACAGCTTCCCTTTTGCACAAACTCTGGCTGGTCTCTGCCTTTCCTCCATGTAGCAGGAAAAAACCCAGTTGCCCTAGCAGCTGGAGAATGGTGGGTTTGTTAGCCATGATCACATAGATAAGGCAGCACTACTAAGACTGCAATCTAACACTTAAGAGCAAAAACACCCTCCTCCAAAGCAATAAAGTAACTTCAATCCTCTGCAGGACCAGGCACATGAACTCTAAAGCACAAGGGCAATTTTTTCCTGGAATTTCTCTTGAAAGCCCAACCCACTGGAAACAGCTTGGCATTTCTGCCCAGAGCCAGACTGAATCACCACTCAGCTCATGCCACCTACAGATTTCACAATAGGAAACATCAGGAAATGCCCAGGACTAGAACTAACCGCAGGAATTATATTTTTGGACAAAAAAAAAAAAAAAAAAAAAAAACAAAGAGGATTCCCA